>NQMI01000062.1:0-71615 GCA_002270565.1 Stenocarpella maydis
GTTGAAGAGGGTGGGTGGTGGTGGCGGAAGGGGGGCCGAATCAGGGGGGGGGCCGAAAGTGGGCCACCCACGTTACCCGAAGTTTGCATGTAAAAGTAATCTTGACGAAAGTTCATATCTTAGCAATACGACCGTATCATCGACAGCATATACATGACCCCCAACCACCGGGCTGGATGGCAGAGTGATAGAGCCCGAGGCGCGGGTAATGAGCAGCCAGTTGACATAAAGGATTTCCAATGTGGTGGGAAGCATCTGACGCCACCATGCAGCGAATATGGGCTGATGACTGCATGTGGAGCGGGGAACACCAGGGCAGGCTGAACGCCCGGCGGCTGCGCGCTGACACAGCCAGCCATGTGAGGTCGCAATGGAGGAATCATGGCGCTGACTTTCCTCTTCCAAGAGTTCCCTCCAGAGATGAGCCAATAGCAGGATTATCTCAAACTGGGACCAGCCTGGTCATTGGCGCTCACCTGCGTTTTAACTGAAGAGTTTCAAATATTCGAACCCAAGATGACTGATGCGGCTCAAAGAACCGAGCCACTTTCCATCCAAGTCTGGTTTCCTGATGAACTTATGCAATTCCGTCGTACTTAGCCAACCGAGGACGCTTTCTCAAGGGTTTAGATGAAACATCACTACCGTGTTCAAAGAAAAAAAGGATTCCACCAATGATCAGAGCTTTGTACTCTGAGTATAGGGGTGCTTGAAGTGGTGTGCTCGTGTTTGCCAAACCGAAAGCAATGTTCAGTCCCAGTCATCTGTGAGCGCGCTCAGAGTACTGAGACAGAACAGAGGTTCCATCAGGCGCATAGGCCGGCCACTACAGAATATTAAATTATCAATCTTCGCCACAGGAGATTATGAGACCAATCCCGACTAAAAGAATGAACAACGATCCACCAAATATAGCATCACCAGGCACAACTTTGAATCTCTCCGTGAGATAAACGCCTCTTCGCAACCACGGTGAAAGTGTCGTGCCTAAGCTTCACATCGTACGAGCCCCTGAAGACTTCCTCAAGCATCCCTTCCAGCTTCGATGGGTTGATGTTTTTGGTGGGGATCACTGTCTCCTCCCGACGTTGTGGCCTGCGATGATGACTCGATGGATACCAGCCGGATCCATACCAAATAGTCCTATATCGGCGGATTAGCATTGATTCGCCATTGATTGATGGATCTTGCATTACACATAGGAAGGCATGATATCGAATTAGCGCGGGACCTCAGGATATTCGTGGCCTATGTTCCCAGAGAATACAGATATAGCTGTATCGTCAGGGGATGAAGATATACCTCGACTCACAGAGAACAGAGGTATATCTTCATTCACTGTCAGGAAGTTATGACTGTATTCTCGGAGAACACAGGTATGAGAATATGTTCAAGAGATGGGGTGTGTCCTGAGGCCTTAGAGAAGCTTCGCAAACGAGCCAGCTTGAGGACCCCACGTAAGGTGGACCGACCTGGGTGGCCAAACCTTTTGACCGTTCTGCCGCCCTGTCCTTTCATTCATCTCGGGTAAGATTCGGGCAGGCAGTACGAAGGGGTGTGAAACCTGACCAGACGCATGTGCAGTCCCCGACATGTGTGACAGCCACGCGCTGAGCTCTGCAGGACCGGTCAGCGCACGAGCCACTCATAGTTCGCGCACCACGTCAGGGGGCTGCATCCGCAGCCCGTTCAGCCAATTTCACGAGACCTGTGTGGTAACACAGAGCCTACCAGCCAGCCAGCCGAGTATGCCTATTCTGTGCACCCTCTTGAGGCAACCTATTCTGGCAGAAAGCATGTCGCCCCAGAAAGCAGTTCGGCGACAGCCCCCGCGGCGTTGTATCACCCACTCATAGAGCTGGTGGCCCATGGGCAGTCACACAGATGTGTGAAAATGATGTCGATTACGGAGCAACAGACTCATTCTATGGCCGACCTGGTTCTTAGCCCCCCTCCCCCACCCGTCGACCTAGGCACCCTGACCGGCCAAAATGAAGAAAGATTCAGGTGGCCTCCCCCCATGGGCTTACCGGTGACACAACGACCGGATGTGCCGCATCAGGATGGGCTAGTGAATTATCTGGCGGAAGCCACCTGCCGATGGATCGTTACTACACCTCTCAGCTTCTGCAAATTGCAGATGAAGGACACGGTACGATGCTGAAAATTTACTGATGACTGAATTTCGTATACGAGTGAGAGGGGCGCCTCGTGTCTCTAAAGCCCAGGGAGGGATCTCGCCTCTAACTATGTTGAATTTCTTCGGCCCATATCGAGGTATTTGAAATACCATTCATATACCCAAATACCTTATCCTTATCGAATGAGCTGTTGAAAATCTAGAATGCCTTAAATCTTCTCAAATAGTTCGACATTACTCCGTGCCACTTTCTGCACCAACAGCGCACCCCGCACTGGGTGGAATCATTGATGAACATGCCGAAGGTACCCAGTCAATGCAAATTCTTGTTTTCCTTCCAATGACCATTTACGGTGTGCTATTTCGGACGCCTCAAAACTCACATTATTACAGGGCTCATCGTCGATGAAGAAGACTAGACGTGGGAGGGCATCTTCTGACCCCTCTCATGATCAGGGAAGCCCAAACAGCAGACATCGAGTTTCCTTTTCTATACCTGAGAACAACACACGCCATGGCCCAAAGCACGATCCCCACTCGCGCAACAATTCATTCACAGACTCACCCACTTCTGGTTCTCCAGAAGGTCTCCTCAATCCAACCCTGCCTTATCCAAGGACACCCGGCCCACCACTTTCCCTCAAGTCTCAACTACAAAATGCGATGCTCCCCTCGAAATATGGTACCGGTATGAAATTTAAGTTTATGTAAAGCATAGTGTTTCAGCACCAAGAGAGTCCCTTGACACATATGAGCTTTGTCTGCAATCTGAGCTCATGAAAGCCGCCCTGTGCGAAGACAGGCAAAGGCGCTAATAATTTCCTAGGTGATATCAAAACCTTCCTTCCCAGGAATTCTGTCGACACTTTAATCAATAAGCAAAGCGTCGAAGAGTACTGGCTGGAGCTGAAGGATCCACAACTCCACGGGCAATTGTCTGAAGTATTGGAATATGTCTTTGGTGACCAACAGTCCATTTTTGTGTTTGTCATCATCGTCCTGATGGAGGATCCATCATTGCTTCGTGACCTGATGAGCGACCGTGTCTACGACATCGATCTGCCCCTTTCTCATGTTGAGATAAAGGGTGCGGATGCACAGTTTGTGAGGAAGCTGAGTGGTCGAACTGTACCTATGGCCTGCTTCAGCAACTGGTCACCCTCTCAAGTCGGCTACTTCGGCCAAATGCAGAGGCAAGTCATGGCTGTGGTTCTGGAGAAGTGGCCAATCCGACTTCCAGTCAACGAAATCCCCAGCTATAGCGTCCTGCCAATAATGCGGTGTGAAAGGATACATGATGGAAATTCGGAGGTCTTTCAAGTGCAAGTCCATCATGCCCATCATCGTTTTAGGGACAGCACAAAGGTAGAGTTAATATCCCGTTGCCCTTAAAATACTTGCTAACATGATAAAGCCTGCAACAGATAGGGATGACGCATGTTTTGCACTGAAGGTCCTAGAGGCCAAGGATGAGTCCACATTTTTTCTGGAGGTCAAAGCTCTGATGAAGATCAGACCCCATCAGCACCTGGTAACTGCAGTGACAGCCTTCAAATATCAGGATAAGTACCACCTTCTGCTCAACTGGGCCGAAGGAGGAACTCTAGCACAATTCTGGGAGACGCAATCTCCAAGTGTGACACACGACTCGATATGCTGGCTCGCCCAACAGTGCCGCGGCCTTGTGGACGGTCTCTGTGGAATTCACAATGCCGAGATATCGGTGCAAGAACTGACAGATATCGGTGGTCTGCATGATTCATCTCAGCCAGACACGAATGCTGACTCGGATGACCACGACCGAATACATGGAAGACATGGCGACATCAAGCCAGAGAACATTCTTTGGTTTAGTGACGAGGAGAATATGTACAAGTCCGGGGTTCTCAAAATAACTGATTTCGGTGTAACAGCCTTCCATAACGCAAAGACGACAAAGGTACCGGCCAGGTCAGTGCCAAAAACGTTTACATATGCTGCACCGGAAATCGAGATTTCCGCTGAACCCCAATTATCACGTCCATTCGATATCTGGTCACTCGGGTGTGTCTATTTAGAGTTTATAACCTGGATTCTGTTGGGGCCTAAGGGAGTGGAGGACTTTGGGGAACTTAGAATGGCTGAGAAGGTGACCAGAAAGAAATTTCAGGAAGACAACTTCTACTCTATTCACAGGAGCGGCCTCTTGATTCCATGGTCAACAGAGTGCGGTACCGTCAAGGACAGTGTAGTCTCTGTAAGTTCTCGAAGGGGCCGGTATATTCAGATTTAAACTGACGCTTTACTCCCAGTGGATGGATGCTCTGAGACAAAACGAACGCTGTACGCCGTTTCTGAGAGACTTTCTGGGTTACATCCAAAAGAAGATGCTGGTTGATAAGGAGCTTAGGGAAACCAGCGCCATGGTCCGGGCGCAACTGAGTCGCATGCTCGTCGACTGCCAAACAGACCAAAGTTACGCCTCATCCCAGTCTTCTATGCGACAGGGGTTTCAGGGCGGGGATCTGAGAGAACCCAGAGTGTCAAATTGGAGGAGTATAATGACGTTTTTATGCGGCCTGTTGGTGATACTCTATGGTTACAACCTCAAATGACATGGAACCTTTTGTGTTTCCTCCTACTATTTGATCTGACCCCCCACAACAGGTGTCTCCCGAGACTGCGCGTAGTGGTTTTTCGCGTGAGCTACAATCTCATCCACTTCAGTCTGAGTGCTTCTCAGTAAACCCGGCTCATATTGTTCCGCTAACATGGGTAACATCATTTAAACTTACCTGGTTCAGTAGCCTGGTGGCGAAAATCCTGCGTTGACCTTGAGCCGACTTCTCAAGTTAGTGATTAACACTCGGCTTGTTTGGAGAGGCTGGTCTCGGGCCAGTCAAAGTTTTAACGGGTTCATAAGGTGGACTCACTTTTGACGGTTTCCACCCATCTTTACCGAAGATCCTATCAAGGTCTTCTTCTAGCTTTTCGTCGTCTAGATATCGAAGCGGCAGTGGCTGCTCGATCCACTCGCTGGGCATGATCGGGTTGGGCGATGATTTCCAAAAAAGGGCTTTCTTGAACAGACTTCCAATCATTGATTCTGGAGAGGGTTCAGTGTTGGATGAGCGGCCTTGGGGCATTTTGTTGGCTCAAGTGAGTGGCTGACTTATACTTTGAAGATAATACAGACCAAGTGAGAAATTCTTTCCAGCAGAGCCGCATGTGGTCCAGGTAGATAAACTATCAAGGCAACCAAGCCAACGCGCTTACTCAGCCTCCATATTAGTGCTAATTTTCCTCCATGGAGGAATCGGTCAAGGCAGAATCGTCTCCAACCGCCACGTATCAGGCGGTACTGCATGTGCAGGAAGAGGGTGGCATGCACCCACACCATCGCGTGCCCTGCATGTGCCCGGTCCTCCACTTCAATTATTTCCCCGCTTTGCTACTGCGCTTCTTCTCATGTGGCTATGTCGAATGGCACGTAATTGTACTCTCACTAATGGGTTTCGGACTAACGCAGCCTTGTCTCGGCCACGAGTGGCACACACTCTTGGGTGACACGGCAGCTCCTGCAATGCGAACTGAACTGCGGACATCAGCACTACAGTTCCCCTCAGCGAAGGCCAATCGTGAGGCATTTTAGCTCACCGAAAATTTGAATATCATCTGATGATCGTCTTCTATTTGAGTCTCCGCCTGGCGCCACCCTCCTTCAGGAAAACGAGCTTGTGTCGGGCTTGTACTGGCTCTACCATCACAGCTCTCACTGCCCAGATTTGCTTTCGTCAACCATGGAGTGGATTCAAAACGACTTTCTCCTTGGGCAGGAGGACCTACACACTCTGAAGTTTCCGGCACAGCCCAAGAAGAGTACTGTCCTTTCCATTTCCGGAGCTTCTAATGTAAGCATTTATTAGGTGCTATCAACTACCGGACTCTAGATCTGTATTGACTGAATCTCAGGGTGGAAATCCGATAATGGAGATATATCCAGACCTTGCGTCATCAGAAAAATGGAATGAGTGTCTAGAGTCGCTTCACAAGGTGAGTTGTAACATCTCAGGCAATTTGGTATCTATGTGCTCGTACTACCTACAAAACAGACATTTGTGGAAAGATTATTAATATTTCGAAGGAAAATGAAATGCTTCCAGAGAGAAAAATGATCATTCTGTGAGTGTTTATTCAATATGTGTGGATCACCCATCATCGTCTACATCAATGTCTCATCGGCGTCTCCCGCACTAGAGGCTATTAAGGTCATTATATACCTCAGCCCAGAAATCAATCTCATATCCGAGCAGATTCATATGAATCAAAACATCCGATCAAGTGGTTAGCGAGGTATAACTAAGCAGGAGAGACTGACCATGCGGTATCGAAATAGCTTTGGTGGTCGGACAGAGCGCAGAATCCCTGGCAATGAAGTCTCCTACTTGCCTTTTCAACGGAGTCTCTGTTCAAGAATCGCCTCTACCTTTCAGATCTACCGGTCGATAGCTAGGGTGATTAACCGCAACACTACGGCTACTTGTTGCGTGACATCAACGAGACATCCTGATAGTGATCAAGAATTACAGAGTGAGTGTCCATGAGACTTCACTGACACGCCAACTGCTTATATTCGAGTGCCGCCACACCAGTCTACAACTGCCGTTCATCTGCTGAATGGAAAGATGACATGGCGCTGTCCGTGACATATTCACATGACACTCGGTCAACCACGGCCGTTTTATACGGTTGTACTGAGTCAAACCGGGACTTCTTGATTAGACGTCTGGAGGGATGTAACTACGCTGTCCATCACCCTCTTGCTGTCCCAGTGTTATTCTGTGATATTGAGAGAAAGCGCCAATTCGATCTTGTCGATCCGATCACCAACAAGCTGAGCAACAGAGCCTTGAAAATCGCCAAGCCACCACCGCCTGGCACCGACAGCACCTCCTCGAAACTCACACGGGATGATTCTTCGACTGGGGCCACCGAGGACTCAGAAGACCTAATGTCGCTCTGGATCGAGGCGAGCGACCTCAAGAGGGGCCTGCAGACCTGGAAGCAGGAGCTCCAGAACTTGATCAGGCACTCCGATGAATTCCACCAAAACGTGTCATGGAGACCGTCTAAAGGCCCCGGCGATCTCGAACGGCAACAGTTCATAGATGCCGGGAAACGGATTCGACAACGGCTGGTGGAGTTGAACGGGGAGTATGATGAGAAGATCAGACAATGCAGTGATATTATAGAGGGCATGGTGCTGGCTGCACAGCTGGTATGTGACTCATTTCAGCTTACGGACTTGGACGTCCCTATCCGTTCTCGGGCTACTAATCAATGCATTTAGGAGTGGAATCACATTGGACAAGCAGACACGAGGACCAATCTCGAAATATCCAATACTAACATAGCTATCGCCAAAGCCACCCAAGCAGACTCCCGACAAATGAGATCGATATCCGTGCTGACGATGGTGTTTCTGCCAGCTACCTTTGTGGCTGTAAGTGTCGACCGCCCCAACTCCAGGCCTACAAGCCAGTCTTAACATCCATGACAGACTGTATTTTCAATGACTTTTTTCAACTGGAGCCCTGGGCAAGATGAGAAGATCTTGTCTCCGTGGTTCTGGATTTATGTAGTGATTACTGTTGCCTTCACTCTCGTGACCATGTGCATCTGGCTCGTTTTTAACAGGAGGATTTCTAAATCCAGAGAAAGGGATTTGGAGAGCGGCTCAACCATCTCCGGTACAACGATTGCTGGTTCTGATAATGTGGATCAAGAACAGCAGGAGACCGTGGTACACCCTCTACGAAGGTTAATATCCCATACGTCGAGCTGGGGAAAAGGGCACTTCGACAAAGGCAAACTGCAAGAGGTTGAAAAAACAGGCTTGTAACCAAGGGAAGCAATCGCGCGCCTAGGACGAGATGGTAGGCTGTATTAATTCTATGCATAGCCCGCCGTAGCTAACCATGCTCAATGCTATGAGTAATTCATACTATATACGAAGTATTTATAGGCCCTTTGAAGTATATACTCCTCTTAGTCACCTAGTATAGCCAATTATAGAACCTAATAATTGAGAGTCTTAGTACCTCAAGCTACTACTTTATTTAAAGGCCCGGCGTTTAATCCCCTATTAGAGTAAGATTACTATACCTAAGCCAGAGAAAAAAGGGAGTTATTAGTTCTCTGGCCTGGGGAAGAAGGGGGCAGGAAATTAGTGAAATGGCTGCTTCCCTAAGGGGGTTTATCAGAATGAGTGATTCACGTTATATACTAATTATTTTTCTAGGCCCTCTAGAGTATGTGCTCTTTTTGGTCGCTTAGTACAGCTGGTTATAGAATCCATTATGCCAAAGCTTTTGAATGAGGGTTCCTCACCCTGAGTGTTTTCATACACTAGACCGCTCAGATAGGTCAGTTATAATGAGCTACATCCTACATGATAACGAATTAACGGTATATGGGATCATCTTTGACGGCGGCTTTCATACATAGTACCCTAGGTCTCAAGTGGGGTGTTTGTGATCCCTGCGAGCTGACTATCACTCCAGCAGCTACGAGGCCCGGTTGGGTTTAGCTCTCACGGTGGCAATTCATTGTGTAAAGGATCCATGGATTGCTCAGGGCTGCGGCTGAGCTAGTCTCCTCACTTCACAACTACGTACGACGCCTTCGGTCCTATTGATACCTCCTAGTGCAGGAAAGTGACGCCGACAGAGCCGAAGTATAGAGGTTCTCAGAATGTCCCTGTGCGCCAAATGCTCAAGCAGTGCCCTGATCCGAACCGGATGGGAGAAGCTGCAGCAGATTGGAGAGGAGGCCAGGGTGGTCCACTCGTGGACGAGGGCGGAGTCTTCGACTGAGTGTGCGCTCTGCCAACTAGTCGAAAACGAGGTCCAAGCCATGGGCCAGTTCGAGGAGGAAGTCACCGTGCTCATGTTTGTCTCCTGCCACCTCCCTGCTTTCCAGTAGTAACCCACTGACGAAATCAGACGATTCATCATGCTCTACCTCAGGCTTCTTAACCTCGAGGACGAGCTCACTGCCGTGGACGCATTGGATTCGTCGCCAATAAGCCTGCAAGATCTCTCGAGCCCGGGCAACGTGCGTTGTGAAGGCCCTGACCCTGTGGCATCAGGTGATTCACCACCGTTGTATTCTGGGCCGGATGATGATACGCAACAGTCAGAAGAACACTCTTCTGCCTCTAGCAGTATCGGCGGCGCGGACAGTCCCTTCCGGCATGGGAACAGCGCCCCGGAGCCGGCCCGACCCACATCCGCCGTGGACCATGCTGCATCGCATGCTCTGGATGGTGGCTTGTGGCAACGGGGCAGAGATCTGCTGGGCCAGGAGGGAGGCGCCCTCAGCGACGACGGCGTCCGGGGACAGCTCAGGCAGACCCTGGCCGCCATGCAGGGGATTCTCTCGCCGCACGAGTCATCGCAGAACTGTGTCTTGTGTAATTCAATGGGCGATCTGGCTACCACAAGAGAGCTGGACATGGAAGGGCTCAAGCATAACCTCAAGGCCGCGACGCAGTCCGAGCGGGAAACGGTTATCAAGTACCATTCGCCGCCGCCCGACCCGTTCATGCGAGTGAGGCTCAGGCTGTCCTCCATCGAGAAGGTCGACTTCGTCCTGGAGAGGCGGGCGTGGTGGTCAGGCATCAGGCTGCAGGAATTTCGGAGGGACGAGAAATCCCTGAGATTCCTGTCGAGTACCAATCTCCCATCTCGAGGTCTTTTTTACGTAGACCGTGAGGATCATGATGACCTGTTCCGGGACCATTCAGCCCTTGATGACTTGTGGGAGAGAAGCCTCGAGTCAACCCCAGAGACGGCGCTGAGAAAAGAATACAGGCAGCATGCTAAGGACGTGTGCGTGCTCGTCCCCGCAGAGCAAGGGAAAATTGGGCTGGCTCGCGAGGTAAAAGAACTGGTAGATGTTGAAGTGATCAAGCTCTGGCTCAGGAGTTGTGAATCAGGACACAGCCTCTGCGCCCAGCGAGACACGGAGACCTGTCCTCCTGGAATGATCCTGGTTGACACTGAGAAGATGTGCCTCGTCCTGGTAGAGCCGGGTACTCCGGTTCGTTACATAGCATTGAGTTATGTCTGGGGGTTTGTCAACCAGCCGACGCTCACGAGGGCAACCCTGGAGACGTGGCAGACCGAGGGGGCGCTGAGAGACGCGGGGGTCCCCCAGACCATACGCGACGCGATCCAGCTGGTCCAGATGATCGACTACCGGTACATGTGGGTGGACGCCCTCTGTATAGTTCAGGATGACGCAGCCTCCCGCCACGGCCAGATATCGCAGATGCACGAGATCTACCGGCATGCCGACATGGCCATCGTGGCTGCGGACGGAGACGACTGCACCTCGGGGCTGCCTGGCGTCACGCTCGCGGCGGACAGGGTGTACAAGCACCGCCGGTATGAACTGCCCGGGATGTGCTTCATGAAGGTGCCGTCGAGCACCAGGCACGGGATAGAGATGTCGCCGTGGCGGACGCGCGGGTGGACATTCCAAGAGGAGCTCTGCTCACGCAGGACACTGGTCTTCCTCCCTGATGTCATGCTCTTCTCGTGCGCGTCGGCTGTCTGGAGGGAAGACCTCCACCTGGAGACCGAAGGCAATGCCCAAAGGTCGGAAGAAGGGCTGGTATCACTGACGTCTATGCTACATGAGAAGTCTGCGGGAGATACTCGGGATCTGCTGGTGCTCTTCAGAGACCTCGTGAAGAAATACATGCAGCGCACGCTCAGCAGGACCGACGACATGGAAGACGCATTTGCCGGTGTCGCCGGCATGCTCGAGCCGCTCATCGGTCCGGCGTACCACGGGATCCCGGAGCGCATGTTCGCCGAGGCGATCCGGGGCAGCTGGTTCTGGGACACCAGCCTCCGGCGCCGGACAGGCTTTCCCTCGTGGTCGTGGACAGGATGGGTCTACCGCCGGGAGCAAGCTGACGTCGGCATCCAGCCGTTGGGTGCTGCGTCGAGCACGAGCAGGCTTCTGGCATTCTACAAGGTCGAGCCTTCGGGCATCGTGCTGCTCGGACGGTCAGCTTTGGGAGCTGGATATCCGGGCGAAACCCCCCCGTCAGGCTTGGATGCCGAACTTGAAGGTCACTTCATCCCCGATGAAGAAGACATGAGATCCAGAACGGAGTCGTTACAACATGAAAAGGGCCTTCCGACTGGTCTGATCGCATTTTACACCAGTTTTGCATATCTCAAAGTTCGTGCCCCACCAGGTGACACAGTGGGCACATCCAGAGAGTATCGTGTTTTCCACCCGCGCATGAACCGCCAGCTCACAAGCATACGACTCAGCGTCAGCTATGTCGTTCAGAAAGGCAGCCTTCTGCCGTTCATTGTAATTGATCACGACCCGGTCAGGCGGTCTTTCCGACTCATGCTTATATCCATGGAAGGGGACACAGTCGAGAGGGTTAATGTCACGGCTCAGGGCCGCCTCGTCAAAGAGGATGACTGGAAAGACTTGGGTCCCGAGAGAAAGTTGGTTTTCATGTCATGACTCAATGGTTGCACAACCCTTCCCGGCACCAGCGAGCCACCAGGAGCCCAATGACAGCCGCCAAGCGGCCCCAGATGAGGCACGAGTAGTTCATGCCTCCTGGCGCCGGCGGGCAAAAAGTACGGGAGCGGGTAAATCACAAAGCACACCTGGGGGGGGGGGGTCATTTTCGTCCGTGGGGGCGGCGTTGAGGGCGGAGGCATTCAAGAGGGAAGACGTGGGGGTTATAGCCCCTCCAGGCCAGATATATAAAGCAGGATTACGCCTCAGCCGAACTTGTACAATGCCGAGCGGAAGGATACAACAGCGACCATAAATGATGGGGTCCTTTCTAGTGGCTATCTCGTGTCCTTTAAAAGGTTCCGCCGGTCCTCCGAGAAACGTTCACCACCGCGGAGACAAGAGGAGGAAACGGGGTTTCTATGCAGAACACGGCCTCTCATTTCCCACATGAGAACGACACCACGGCCCATTTGCCGTTCCACGCCCACTTCCTCGCGCCGGAGCCGCCGCCTCCCCCCTCCATCGCACGCAGCTCCTCGTCCTTGCCCGGTGGCAGGCCCACCACGACGTCGGCCTTGCACGTCCTCAGGGCCAGCACGTTGAGCCCGGACCCAGGCCCCAGCGGGCCGATCGCCTTGGCAAAGGGCGTCGAGGCGTCCCACCGTGCCTATGCAGGTGGTTAGCAACGTCCGTATTTTTTTTCTTTTGGATTAGCCAGGCCTGGGTGGCAGCCACGCAGACTTACATCGCCGGTGAGCTTCCTGTAATTCAGATCACCCTTGAAGATGACGAGGTCACTCGTCTTGAGGTCCTCGTACAGCCCCGCGGCCACGCCGGGCAGCCTCCAGAAGCTCCCCGGGTGGGTCCAGAAGCGGTTCGGCCGCAGGATGACCTGGCCCTCGGCGTAGAGCCGGCTCCAGCTCTGGAACAGGAACGACAGGTCCTCGGCCTCCCTGTCGGCTAGCGGCTCGGGCGTCTTGTTCTGGAGCTCCTCGTCTTCCGAGGGCGTCTCGTAGAACGCCCTGGGGCTCGCCAGGGCGCTGAGGAGCGCGGCAAAGTCGCTGGGCAGGACGTCGGAAACGAACCAGGGGATGTCCTTGGGGTGGAGGACGACGTGGGTGGCCAGGCCCGAGGAGAGGAGGTAGCCGGCCAGGATGAGGTCCACAAAGAGCTCGAAGCCGGCGTTGTCGAGCACGATGTCCACCCTGCGCTCCTTAGTGCCCTCGGCCTTCTGCCTCCTCAACAGGTCGTACACGGCAGGCAGGTCGTTGACGAGGATGTTCTTCTCGGCCGTCTTCCTCGCCTCGGACCCCTGCAGCTTCTGGATGTCCTCGTAGGTGAGGTTGGTCAGGAGCGACAGGTCCGTCGCGTTGCCCCAGAGGCAGATCTCGCACATCTCCATGAACAGTATCCTCTCGGCCTCGTCGCCGGCGGGCTTCCCGCGGCCGTCCTCGATCTGGCCCAGCAGGGCCCTGTAGCGGGCGGCGAGCTCGACGACGGCGGGGCGGGAGGAGCGGAAGGTCCTGATCTTCTGGCGGGCAAAGACGTCGTAGTTCTTCCAGTGCTGGGACAGGGCGAAGGAGGTGCTGATGCGCCTGAACAGGTAGCACTCGCAGTAGAGCCAGTTGACGTCCAGCCAGGTGGGGCTGCCCAGCTGCTCCAGCTCCCTGTTGTAGACCTGGACGTCGGGGAAGCCGTCGTCCCGGATGGGGGCGAGCGGGCGGTCGTGCTGGACCTCATACTTCAGGCGCGCGAGCTCGTCGACGATCTTCTTGCCCTCCTCGGTGGCGGCTGCGTCTCTGCTCTGGGACGTGGTCCGGTAGACGTCGTCGATGGCTTGGGTCTAGTTCTCTCGGGGCGCAGCATGTCAGCACGCCAGCCAGAAGTGTATGCATGTCCTGAGGGGGCCAGGAGTCTGGGGAGCGACCAGGAGAGACGCACAATGATGATAGGCCACCTTTCTCTTGCTGTGGTCCACCCAAACGAGGTCCTGTCGCCTGTCGAGTAGCCGGCTGTGCGAGTCGCAAGCTGGTCAACCTTGGCGCCGAGGGGTTTTGGTGTCGTAGGCTAGGTCAAGGGCATGTCGTAACGTACGTGTCTTTGTGTCGTACTCCATCCTGCAAGACGGGAGGGGTGCAGCGGCCTTCAGAGATGCCTTGCTGTGTGGTTCAGGAGGGGGTGCTTGGGACAACCGTGTGTCGGTGAGAAGCAGCACTGAAAAGTTGGAGGGGTTTCCTGGGAGCTGGCATTTGATGGAGGGGCAGCCCAGGTCAGCATCATCATTGGTACTTGGGTACTTGGGTACTTATAGTAATGGTAGGGTTACAGTTAACCCTGGCAGTCCCCTTATAAGCTGAGAGGGCGTCATCAGGGTACCTTGGTATATAATTCTGCCTCCTCTTATCCTGCCACAATGCACGAGCATCTCACTAATAACTCTGCTGCCAATACAGACAGGACGAAGGAGCACCTCTTACAAGTACGTGTGATAAAGGTGCCTTGGTAGCCATGTCGCATAGGATACTACTGCACGGTAATCTCTAGTTTACAGTGTACATCTCAGGGCCGTTGTAATCCTCCGTCTATTTACTCCCGAGGCATCGAGACCCACAGCAGGTCAATAACCACTCGACCCTCTCACAGCCACTCCGGTCCGGTCATACCTCTCAGACTGGGAGCCCATACCCGCGGACAATCTCATCTCTGCAGCCACTTCTGCGCCTTGGTCGAGATCCGCTTGATGCGAGAGACGTGTGCCGGCTGGGGGCCATCGTTTGCACCATCGTGGTATGCCTGGGCCGACCCGGCAGCCGGCCTGGTCGCAGTCGGGATAGGAGGGGGACAGGACGGTGCAGACGGCGGCGGCTGCATGCGGTCGCCAGCATAGGCATTGCCGCCCCCGACGGCCACGATGAAGGTGGCGGGGTCCCCGGCGTTGACCTTGCCCGACTGGTCGGCGCCGCCGTCGGGCTGGACGTCGTCGTAGGCAAAGGCATAGCCCTTGCCGTCGAGGTTGACCTCGTGCACGATCCTGCAGTAGTGGTTTGTGGGGTCCTGCCTGTAAAAGGTCGACGGGTCCGACGGGTGGTTGTCGACGGCGAGGAACGCCGAGCGCTGGAACGCGGCGGCCAGGCGCGGGATGATGCTGTTGCGGTACGGCGACGGCCCCGTGGTGAAGGGCCCGCTGTTGCAGCCGAGGATGTCGGCGGTGCTGGGCCGCGCGAAGGCCTCGCCGCCGAACACGAGCTCGCCCCTGGCGTTGACGGACCCGGACACGACGCCGGCCGCGGCCTGCGTGTTGATGCGCACCGGGCTCGTGCCGTGGCGCTGCCACACGCGCTCGGCGTACGGCTCGAAGTAGCCCGCGAAGCTCGCGCCGACCGCGCCGCCGTGCGTGGGGCTGAGCACGCGCAGCACCGGCTGCCCCGGCGGCTGCACGATCAGCCGGTCCCACGGCCTGCCGTCCCTCCGGGCCTGCTGGCGCAGCCCCTCGCACAGCCGGTCGATGCCGTCGGCCGCCATGCCCGAGACGTGCTGCACCCCTCCGCCGGCCGTCTGCAGCGTCAGGGCGATGGGAAGGCGCGGCACAAAGTCGACGTAGCTGATGTTGGCGAACAGCTGGTCGCGGTTGAGGGTGAACTCGGCAAAGGCAAAGTTGACGTGGGCGTTGGGGTCGCTGGGGTTGAGCACCGAGGGCTCGACCACGGCCGGCCCCGGGTTCAGGAAGAAGCGGAGCTTGCTGTCGCAGGCGAACCAGATGCGCCCGCCGGCAACCTGTGGGATGTGCACCGTGGTGGTGCTGCCCGGGGGCCCGAGGGGGATGGCGCAGTCCTCGGCGAGAGGCGACCCGATGGACGAGACCTGCTGCGGGTAGTAGACATCCCTGCCGTTGGCCTTGAGGAACATGCGCCTCCACTCGTTCTGGATGGCGATGCCCGTGATGTACGCCCAGACCTGGCCTGAGCTGGTCTGGTTCTGGAGCTGGATGTCCAGCGAGTTGACCATGGTGGGCCTGTGCGAGGGCGTATGGCTGCAGGTGGATGACGATGCTTGATTCGTGAGACAGGGCAGATAATGCGATGGGGTCCTAGGAAACGCGCGGCCTGCTGATGAGCTTGCTGATGAGCTTGCTGATGAGCTTGCTGATGAGGCCAGCCGTATGAGATGTTTGGCTCTTTACATGTGTATGTATAACAACAGTGGCCTGAATCCAAGTTGATGTTGTCCCATAAGACAACATTTTCCGGCAGCCACCATCCGGGCTGGCTCGCGCCTTCACTCGGATGTCGTCATGAACAGGCCTTGGAACCGGTTTCCCTCATGATTAGCCGGTCGCGCCTGAGACAGCAGCGACATCTCTAGCTCCTATAAGAACTCATGATGGTCGCTCTCATTCCACCTGGTACTGCTACATGTGGGAGACAAAAACCACAAAGTCCGGGGGACGTTCTTTCGAATCGTGCACGACACTACTAAGTGTGCCTAGGTAAGTAGCTTGGACTGGCGGATCTCGGCCCCAGATGCCTGTTCGGCTGCATATGTATATCGCTCTTGGGACCCAAGGACACACAAGATCCAATCCCATATCAGGACACAAATCGGCGAATCACTTCATCCTGGCATGACGCTCTACCCCAGACTTGGACTCTATCCTGATTTCCATCACTGATCTCCGCAACGAGGCACAGAGCAACTTCGAGCTATCGGCACGGCTTACGCCCCCCGTCGTGGCAGTGTTACATCGACATTTTGAACCATCCTTGGGGGCCATGGCCAGGCAGCTGCCAGGGCGCCTGTTCTTGTCAGTGGACGGGAACCTGCTGTGGCTTGCACTAGCTCAATATTTGGCCCCTACGGTACCATCTCCAGCCACTGGATTCACCCCAATCAGATATCAACATCCTGTGCAGCTTCGCTGCAGGGCAGGCCCAGAGGGGGAACTCACGCCACTGAGTTCCTGCGTCAGCATCCACGGCATACTAGGCCCGTGGATTATTGTCATTAGCAGGTGGTGACACCCGGCAAGGCCCATATGCAGACCTCCCCGCATCCATCCGTCCCGAGTCGGCGTCCTCTTGGGACAATCCTTGCTCCTCCTCACCTCCGCCATCAGAACACACGCGCATACACGGCTGCCAAGCCGCCCTGGCTGCTCATACGGTTGGTCGGTCAACGTCGGCTGCGTCGTAAGGGAGGGGGGGATCGTGCGGAGAAGCTGTCGACGGCTCCCCGGTCTGTGGTCGGCACCTGGCGAGGGACGATGCTGTTCCCCAATGTTACTCAAGTAGTGTAGCATTTCCTCGACCCAGATCTGGGAGGGACTCGTAATGATTGCCGCAGTGCGACCCAAGAGTCAGCGCTTGCAATGCGCCTGCCTCTGCTGAGCATTTAAAGCCTTGGTGTCCCGACTGTTATTGTCCGTCGTCCTGGCATCCCATGTCCTGCCTCAGGTCTACCTTCTTCACACCAAGACATTCAACTCGCCCCAGCATTTTTAACTTCCCGCAGGCTTCTCTCCCCCACTTGCGCTGCTAGGCTGTCAGCCAGGCCACCATGAAGTCCTCCCTCCTCGCCCTGATTGCCGCCGCCGCCGGCCTGGCCTCCTCCCAGTGTCCCTCGTCGATCCCGGAATGTGCCCAGTCGTGCCTCGTGATAGCCGCTGCCTCAGTCGGGTGCGGCGAGACCGACTATGCCTGCCAGTGTACCAACCAGCACCAGACCGAAATCACAAGCAACGCCACCACCTGCGTGCTGGCCGCATGTGGTCCGCAGGTGGCCACCAGTGAGTGCCCGCCACACCCCCCCCCCCCCCCGAAAGAGCAACCGAGGCAGGTGGCATATGCGCCGATGCCAGCAAGCATGGCCCACACCCAAGGGCCTTGTTGAGCAACCCTCGTGACCGGACGCCTCCGGTTCACCGCAGCATTAGTCGACCAAGGACTTTGGAGGTGTCGTATGACGAGAGTGTGTGTACCGCAGAGGTCTCCCGTCGGGATCTGCCCAGCTCGGCCGTGCCGCACCGTGCCGTCCCCCGCGCGGCCTTGCGCATCCGTATCTGACGTCGACGTTGTGTTTCCCGCCGCTGTTCGTGCGCCGCGAAGAGACGCACCGCAGAACGCGTTGCCCTGCCGCCGGGGCTGCCGAGGGTCGAGCCAAGATGTGGACTTCATTCAGCACGGGTTCCGGGACCAAATTCGGATATCGAGGCCAGTACCATTATGTGGATAATTTCAACATCAAGCCACTTCAGTGTTTCGAATACTTGTGATGGTCCTGATGGGTCCTTCAATCACATTACATGAAGGCTGACTTAAGATTTAGAATGGTCGTTGGCACAGTAAGACGCATCAGCGGAGAGCGAGGCAGGACTGCCAGTACCAGTATCCTGTGGTATTAATGTCGCGTCGCACCCTTGTTAGAAGAGCATCAAAGTCGCCTGAGGCCCGCGGGCATAGTTCTAACGCCTTGAGAGTCTGTCGACATCGGCCTCTCCCAACGTCTTCGACTTTTTACGAGCTTGTTATTCTCGCAGGTTTGAAGAACCCCCCCCCCTTTTTACGGATGTGCTCATATACCTGACTGCCAGCCAAACGTCACATCCTGTTCGCACATGAATGGAATTGCACGTCATGTTCACCACGGGTAGTTATAATGTTCTCATATTGAAGTATGGACGAACGCGTCCTTGGTTTGGCATGTGCACAGGTGCCCGCACGAGATCAAGCCCGGGTCTACCGTGACTGTGTGATCCCACGACGATATCCCCAGGTGGCAGCCCTCTTGCAGGCCTTTTAGAGAAGTGCTTTTGTTTCCGACCGGAGCGCAGCTCCTGATATTCATTCCTTCATCAAAAGCAGCGCTGATATTTGGATAAAATCCAGTGGTGTAATGACTGTGCATGAAGCGCCACCTGGATTCCTCTGAAACCCGGGTATCTGCGACGCAACTTCATGTCCCCCCCCCCCGGGCCCTAAACGTCGACCGGACTCATATACATATTTCCAGTGAAGGATGTCCATACGTGTTGCGGTCCATGAACTATACTTGATACGTCAAGGTTAAAAATAACTGTAAACAATACAGTTGCAGGCAAGTATGTAAGACACGACAGATTAATCCAAACCTCCGTTGCCCACGATTACAATGTACTCGTAGGGGCAGGATTGATGAGCCGGT
The DNA here is from genome assembly GCA_002270565.1 of Stenocarpella maydis. Lineage (NCBI taxonomy): Eukaryota > Fungi > Ascomycota > Sordariomycetes > Diaporthales > Diaporthaceae > Stenocarpella > Stenocarpella maydis. Next base: position 18,857 of record NQMI01000062.1, read on the forward strand.
GAGCGGGAAACCTAACCGATTTCAGGACAGACGAGGCACCTGGGCGCCCGGGGCCGACTTCGGCAGGAGCGCGGGTCGCATTGTGACTCTCATCTCGCTGCAGCAGCCCTGGTAGACATTGTCTGCTTGATATCTGACAGTGGGTCCTTGGTAGTCATGAGCCCATCGCGACGGATGAGCATGGATGGGAAGCGGATTTTCGCCTGGAAGAGCGCGTAAGCACAGGCCACGGGTGCAAGTGTCGCAGTATAGGGAGGTCTCTATCCCGGGGGGGGGGGGGGGGGGGGGGGAGATACTCACGGCGGCCAGACTACTGGCGTACTTGACGCCCAGCTCGTTTGCAATAAAGTTCAACCGGCCGACGGCCCACTCCCGCTGCGTGTCGGTCGTATAGTCGCAGGTCCTGACCGTGCTCAGCGGCCAGGCCACCATGAGCCCGCCCAGCATCTTGCTCTGCTCGTCGGTGCCGCACGCGAAGCCGCCGGGGGCCGGGGCGCCGGGGCTCTGGGCGTCCTTGTGGTGGTGGTGGTGGTGGTGCATGCTGAGCATGTACGGCACCGACGATATGATGTCGGCGATGTTCTCCCTGCAGGTCCGCACGGCGGTGGCGTACTCGGGCGTGGAGCGGAAGTCGGCCGGGCTGCAGATCCAGGCGGCGACGCGGATGAGGAGCGACATGAGGATGACGCGCGTCGCGCGCGCGCCGTTCCATATGCTGGCGACGAGCAGGTCCGAGTAGGCGTCGACGCGCCCGGGGAACACGGGCGCCCGGCGGACCCCGTCGCCGCCGTCCCCGAGGGCCCCGTCCTCCCAGTACAGGGGCGCGACCTGGTACTCGGCGGGCAGCCCCCGCAGGAAGTTGGCCATCTGGAGGTCGAGGTCCTGCACCCTGCGGAGCATCTCGAGCATGAGCTCCAGGCCCTGGTCGTTGCGGGACAGGGTGGCCATGAGGCGCGTCACCTCGGCGCGCAGGTCGCTGACCTCGAGGGCGAAGCGCTGGTAGCGGGCGCCGATGGAGTCGGCGGCCACGGCCTCGGGCAGCCACCAGTTGACGCCCATGACGGACGAGGTGCCCGACGACAGGGTGCGGGCGATGATCTGCAGGCGCACGGCGTTGAACAGGAGGACCGAGTCCTTGTTCTGCACCATCTCGCGGCCGCGGGTCCTGACCAGGTGCATGGCGCCCTCGATGTGCGTGCGCCACGCGAGCAGGCCGATCTCCTTGGCCGCCGTGATCTTCTCGAACAGCGAGAGCAGGAGCACCGTCGCGAGGGTGGCGTCGTGCCTGCTCTCGGCCGGGTCCCTGAGCGCCCTCGCGATGGCGGCCAGCGCCCGCGAGTGCTGCATGAAGGACAGCTCCACGAGGTTGGTCGAGTCGCCCTTGACGCGGTTGCCCATGGCGGCCAGGGCGCAGGCGCTGTAGGCGAGCTGAAAGGCACTGTCGGGTCGGGTCTGCGAGCTGAGCAGGGGCAGCAGGTAGTCGAGATGACCCGAGTTCTTGCCCCGCCGGCCGGGGACCATGATGAAGTTCCATGCGAAGAAGTGGCTGGCGCGCTGGTCGAGAGGCACGGCGGGCGCGGCGGCCGGGCCGGGCGACAGCTCGAGGGCCGAGCTGTTATTGTCATGTCTTGGTGCTGTTGCTGATGAAGGACCCGGAGCGGAGGATGAGGGAGGGGGCGACGAGGACTGTGGCGCAGAAACACCAAGGAGGGCGGACGGGTTCTTTTTGCTACTGCTGCTGCTGCTGTTGCTGTTGCTGTTGCTGTTGCTGTTGCTGTTGCTGTTGCTGCTGCTGCTGCTGGGGCCACCACCATCGTCGCCCTTGTCGCCCTTGTTATTGGTACCAGATGAGACCGGGTCGAATGTGATGATCATACCCCCTTCCTCAGCAGCCCGCCTGGCCGCCTTCTTGGCCGCCGCCTTCTTGGCCCGCGCAGCCGTCGCCTGGGTCTCATCGCGGTGTAGAATATCAAAGTCGGATCGGTATCCGGAGCAGTGCCGGCGCGACTTGATGCACTGGTTGCAGACAGGCCGGGTCTCGTCGCACTGCGGGACAATGCCATGGTCAACCGGTGCTGCTCAAGTGTCTTGAAATACCCGATGGCGGCGAGGGCATCGCCGTCCAGGAAAAGAAGATGGCGGGAGGCAGGGAGCAACTGCACTGCACCTTTATTCTCCTGGCCCTGCACGTCCTACAGCCCATGGAGGGCTTCCCGCAGTACACCATATCGAATGACTGATGCCGCCGCCCGGGCTGCCGCACAGGGCTGAAGCTCTTGTCGGCTGTACGTATGTGCTGAACGTGCCAACCCGGACCGGCGGAACTGGTCCAAGTGGACAGACGACCGGGGAGAGGAGCTGATCTGCCTTGGTTAAGGTTATGTCGTGTCTGGCCGGCAGTATCACACGATGTGTGCGGATATTATCTAGGCCCTGTGCGCTGCGAGATATGTGTACGATGCAGTGAGGATGCAGCGATCAGTCGTGCGTCGTCTGTCTCCCGACCAGGCCTGTGGAAACAGCCTTCCCTGGAGCACGAGGAGTTCCCAATGCGAGGGAGAGGGAGCTCGTCGGGGCGTCTGCCAAGGTGGAGCAATCGCCAGAAGCAGGCCAGTGCAGGGGTTCAGGGGGAGAGCCGGCGCGCATGCATGCACGCGAGCGTGGATACGGAGTTGCATGTAGATTATCAGAATCCCGAGCAATTTCAGGGCGCAGTGCGTGCAGCGCGCACAGATATTTGGTGCGATCCCAACGGCTCGGTTGCTGGGCTGCCTCTTCCTTGGTACCGGGAGTGTCTGTGTGGTGTTCTCTGCCTCCCCCCCACGTCTTGGTCTGCCTTCTTGTCCGTTCGTCTCTCATCCCCCTATTGCCTTCCGGCCGGTTGATTGGCCATGGTGGCGAACAGTGGGCTGTTGGGGCCTGTGGGGATCAGCTCGCTTGCTTGATGGATCGTCTTGGCTTGATGGGCTGGGCAGGGCACCAAAATCGACAACAATCTGGAGGGACCGTCCCAGCTCTGTGACGTGTTTGGAATCCTGCACCGCTTATCTGGCGAGCCTCAGCCAGCCCTGACGGTTTCAGGCTTGGCCCAAGCTGCCTGTCTGCCTGTCTGTCTGCCTGTCTACGTACCCAGGTACGCAGTATGAGACTCAGCGGCAGAGTGAGTGGGTGCGCCTGCCATGTGCGGTAATCTTATGCGACCGCGTTAGTTCTGCCAGGCCCTCATCCGCTGGACGACACCGCGCTGGAAACTGCCGTCCGTAGGCGCAGCATGTCCTTCCCATATCCTGAAGGACTACACAGTACATACCAAAGGCATGTGCATACCCGGCAGCCTGGGCAGACTGATCGGTCGGGTCCGATGGAGAAGCAACAATTGGCCCGACTATTGGTCTCCGAGGTCACCGGGGCCCCAATCATGGCCAAGGGCCGGAATGGCGGGGTTCTTGCAGGCGGATGTCCCCTCTGGTGCTGCAGCGGCATAAAGTAAATCCGTGCCCGTTTTTCCACTTTTTGGGCCCTGCAATTGGGGGGGGGGACGCTACGGTTACTGTGTACGTTACTACTAATGCTGACTCCGCCTGCAGCACTTTTCTCACCACCAAACCCACCCTCGTCGTCCTTATCACCCTCGCCCTTCACACCACTATTTTTGACCCTGAACACCTGTTTTCTAGTCAATTTTACCCTTATGATGTTGCAAATGGGCCTTGATTTTATCCTCAATGAGTTGTATTTTGGGGGAGATCTCGGGCAATGCAGCCATAATAGCTTCGGTAACGAGGAAGGTGACGCAGTATGGCTGCGATAGGTGCAATGTCGCCCTTTGTACCTCGCCTATCTGTCGGTACAAGTTTTAACGACTAGAACGCCTAAGAAATTGAGGTTACTCCTGTTTCCGCTATTTCCGGCATCGACTATTGGCCCATACCTTGGTCTCGCTTAGAATACTCCGAAACAGCACCAGAGGGGATGGCTTATCTAAGTCAGTACGCTAGCAGACTACACTAGTAGTCTACTCCTGCAGGAGCCAAGGCGCATGTCCAGCGGTGGCACACCCAAGCCCGAGGAACGGGAGGAACCTGAGGAACAAGCAACAAGCTTGTGGGGACCAGCAGGAACGGTGAGACCTGCAGCCAACCGGAAGCCGCCCCCGGGGCCCGCTCGGATGCACCAACGTGGGCGTGTGGGCAGTGGGCTCACTTACTAATACACAGCAGCAGTGCACGGCATATTCGTGTGCATTGCTGCTGTGTCGATGGACTACTCCCTCCTTGTAGGCCGAGAGGGGGCATACCAAGGCTAGAGAAGCGCCAACGACAGGCCCTGATCCCGCCCGTACCTACCTGGTGCGGCGTCGTCACCAACTCCCGGCATTTCTTCTAGTTCTGATGTTTCCTTTTCTTCTTGAGAACCCAGTGACCGGCAGATGGCGTGGGGTGCGCGAGAGGAGGCTTCCTCCTGCTGACCAGCTGCTGCATCCACGAGGATCAATATTGTGCCTTGCTACTACATTATATCATCGCCATGGACGTCAGAACGCGGCAGGGAAAGACCCGTGCCGCATAACCGCCGCCATGTGGCTTGCTCGCTGCGATGGGCGGGTGCCGAGGTCGCATCTGCGCATCCGGGGACCCCGCGGGAGGGTGGGAACCTCTCCCCCACAGCTAGGCACATGATGCGCATGTCTTGAGCCTGGCTCCCTGTGCCCGACCGGAGGGGGCATGGGCTGTTCTACTGCGAGGCGAACTCCAGTTCACCCCGGCGCGCAGCAGCAGTTGTTGACTCGTGAGACCTACACTATGTACGGACTATCGTATAGCCAGTGGGACCAGGTTTCTGGGGATCAGGTTCCTGGGGATCAGGTTCCTGGGGAGCAGATCGAGTCGGCCCGGCTGCCTTGCTCTCGCCGCACTTCGGTGTAGCTATCACCGCGTGGTATAGCATGTGGCGTGCGGAGGTTCGCTGTTCGTCGTCATGGCTTCATGCATGTCGTCTGTGTATATAACGAGTGCCGGCCTCCTTGGCCAGCTGGGGATGGAGGGCCAACGAGTCTTGGACCAGGTCTTATCCACCAGGCTAACATCCGTATATCGTCCCATCTGGTCCACATGATGGTCAGGTTTCCCATTTCCCCATCCGCCTCTGCGGTGGTGCTGCTGGCCCTCGCCGGCGCGCCCTCCCCGGCACAGGCAGTCGACGTGAAGGTCAGGCTCAACTACTCGACTTATATCGGCACGGCACAGCCCGGCACCGGAGTCACGCAATGGCTGGGGATCCGCTTTGCCGCGCCTCCTCTGGGGAATCTTCGCTTCGCACGGCCCCAGGACCCCCCGGTGGTCAGCACCCCCCAGCCGGCCAACCAGGTATGCCCCCTTATGTCTCCCCAAGGGGTGAGGCTGCTGCTTCTCGTGTGACAGGGAGGCAGGGACTGACGATGCGCACCATCAGCACGGCAAGGCTTGCCTGGGCACCGGCCAGCCGTCAGGTGCAACCGACACGTCCGAGGACTGCCTGTTCCTGGACGTGTATGCGCCCAGCAACGCGACCGCCGCCTCCAGGCTGCCCGTCTTCTTCTTCATCCAGGGCGGCGGCTTCAACCAGAACTCCAACCAGAACCTCAACGGCACAGGCCTGATCAACGCGTCCGGGAACAACATCGTCGTGGTCACCATCAACTACCGCGTGGGCCCGTACGGGTTCCTGACCAACCAGGACGAGCTGCAGCTGAACAACGGGCTGTACGACCAGCGCAAGGCGATGTGGTGGGTCCAGAAGTACATCGCGCAGTTCGGGGGCGACCCGGGGCACGTCGTGCTGGGCGGCGACTCGGCCGGGGCCGCGAGCGTCAGCCTGCACCTGGCCGCGTTTGGCGGCCGCGACGACGGGCTGTTCCACGCCGCCGCCGCCGAGTCGGTGTCGTTCGCGACGGTCCTGACGGTCGACGAGAGCCAGTACCAGTACGACAACCTGGCCCTGCGCCTGGGGTGTGTCGGCGGCCCCAACGAGACCCTGGCCTGCCTGCGGTCCAAGACCGCCGTCGAGCTCCAGGACGCCAACTACAACGTCCCGTACCCCGGCGCGTCGTCCCCGCCGCTGTACATGTACAACCCCGTCATCGACGGCAACCTCATCCAGCAGCTGACGTACACGGCCTTCGCGCAGGGCAGCTTCGTCAGGGTGCCGCTCATCGCCGGCGACGACACCAACGGCGGGACGTCGTTTGCGCCCCCGGACACGGCCACGCTCGTGGAGAGCAACACGTGGATGAGGAACCAGTTCCCCTTCATCACCCTGGAGCAGTTCGCCGACATCAACGGGCTGTACCCCAACCAGAACCAGACGTGCCCCAGCCCCGGCTGCTACTGGCGCCAGCTGGCGGACACGTACGGGGAGATGCGGTACATGTGCCCCGGGCTGTACATCAGCGCCGCCTACGCCGGGCACGGCGTCCCGCAGAGCTGGAGCTACCGGTGGAACGTCGAGGACCCGGCGCAGATGGCCGCCGGCGAGGGCGTGCCGCACACGGTCGAGCTCAACGCCATCTTCGGGCCCGCCAACACCAACGGCAACTCGCCGGCGAGCTACTACGCCAACGGGATCAACGCGCACGCGGTGCCCGTGGTGCAGGCGTACTGGACCAGCTTCATCAGGTCGTATGACCCGAACACGTACCGGCTGGGAGGGACGGCGGAGTGGCAGGTGTGGGACGACGAGACCCGGCAGCGGCTCCTGTTCGACACGGGTGGCGTGACGAGCATGGAGAGCCTGGCGGGCTCTGAGCTGATGGAGAGGTGTGAGTACTGGTACGGTATCGGGGTGGACATCCGCCAGAAGAGGGGAATGTAGCCGGCGGCGGGACGTGGCCACGTGGGCGGGTAGTGTACGATAGGATCTATATATATACACTTTGTGTGTATATGCCACGCCATCGGAGCATAGTAATAACAGTCTTTGCCACATCTGGCATTATTGGTCTACCGACGGCGGGACATGGCCATATGGGGACGGGTCGATTATTGGCCCGCTTCCCGGCGCCCGGTCTCGCGAGTGGACGCTGCGGATGATCGCAGTCGTTCCAAACCCGAGACATGTGCCATCACCAAGATTGATAAGCCAGGCCAAGCCGACCATTGCCAATAGCACTCGTGGACACAGGCTAAGTCACACGCCAGAAATACAACTTGCCGGGGGTTCCAAACGTTAACTGCTGAGAGGGGCTGTTGAAATTACCCTAATGAGATTTCCTCAAGGAAGATGTCTGACTCATCATCGATCTGCTTCCTCTCGCACAAACCACATGGCGACGAATTACCCCTTGTTCCTCCTAGGTAAACTCCACCACACCTATTCAAACAGGAAGGAATCCCACTCTGGACTCCACTCCAGCCTTATAGGTACCCATAAGTTCGACCCGTAAGAAGCCTCACGATGGCCTCGGGTTAGAGGGGGAGGCTTATACCGCCACAGAGGGGAGGGCCACCTCAATAAGCTCTAGCTAATGGGCAGGGCACAGGGGACAACGGCCAACAGACTGGGCAAAGCGTCAGGTGACCCGGTGAGCCCAAGACTGCCAACACGCTACACAGCACACTAGAGGATATACAACACAAACAAGATTCCCTAGCCCGGGGTCCCTGTAGAGGTGTAAAAGCATAAGTCGGACGACACAGCAGACCAGCCGAGACGCGTTAGGCCTATGGGCCAGCCCTCAGAGGAGCAACGTGCCAAGCCCGCACCTCTGCCGTACGGAGCAGACGCTGCTGGCGACGGAAGGGCGGGCGCCTGCCCACACGGCTCGAGTCAGTTGTGCATGGGTTCCTGCGATCCGCTACTCTGGGCCATGGCTCATTGGCCTGCCTGGCCCGGTACACTGTAACACTGAAGAAGCACCATCCCAAGGACAACAGGGCATTGATGGAGAGGGGCCCCGCCATGGTCCTCTGTCAGACTCGGCTGCGTCGGCCGTAGCTGGGATGGCCCCTGAGGTGACTGCCGAGCGTTGTACACACTGGGCCCATGTATATATGTATATATGTATATATGTATATATGTATATGTGTATATATGTATATATGTATATGTGTATGTATGGTTATATATGTACACACACATATACGGACGTATATCTAATCAATCATTGATGGGGTCGGCGGAGGCCAGGCTGCTCGGGAGAGCCATCACAGGCCACCTCTGCGGACACGTAGCCTCATCCAGTGTCCTCTCTCGTGTCCCCGGAGTGGGCTCTGGTGCCGGGCGCACATTGTTCGTGCCGTACCCTGACGCACACTCTCGTGTCCGCGGCATTTTAGGAATGCAGATTAGGTAGGTAGATCGAACTAGGCACGTAGCAGTCGCCGACCGCCGTGGCCGAAGACAAGGTTGGGCAATTTCCGACGGGCCAGCGTCGCCAGGCCATGCCCCCCCCCCCCATGAACGACGCATGGGATTCGATTGGATCTAGACCAGCGTGGTTAATTACAAACAACAGACTGCCAACATCAGTACGGTTCGGCCAGCGGAGGCTATCCCCTCCAAGGTGGCCCCCTGAAACCCTGGGACGCTACCATCTGCGCTCGCCTGCTCTGACCTGACTTGCGGTACACAGATGCGTTTCGAAAATCCAAGGCATGAAAAACCTTAATTATTTCTGATCAACGCCATGCGCACGCCAAGCTTGGGGCTCCGGGTCCCACAGATCGGGCCTGGACGGCAGGGCTGCGACCTTGACGACACCGCAGTGGCAGGACGACATGTGGTCCTCGGACAGTTCCATCCCACACACAAGCCGCCTACCTGAACAGCCCATCCCGCGTGAGAGAGGCATAGCACCCGCATGCGCCCTCAGACATATTCATATCCACGGCCGCTGTGTGAGAGCGAGGCGACACAGAGACAGGCACACACACGCGCAGGCACACGCAGGAACACACGCACACAGGCAGACCCACACATTGCACACACGCACAACATACGCAAGAGAGGAGAGCGCGCGCCTCTCTCCCGCCGGGGCACCGCACTCGCCCGAGAGCAAACAGAGTTCATCGTCCACCGAGCCGATCCTCGCTAGCCTGGATATACTCTCCCACTACCGCCTGACTAGTCAGAGCCAGACGTCGGACGCGGACGCAGAGGCAGACCGCCGGCGCCGAAGCACTGCCTGCAGACACAGGCGCCCCTCGGTACACGCGCACACACGCATACACGCGCGCGCACACACACACTCTCTCTCTCTCTCACGCACACACACATCATATATCATATATCATGTCCTACTCGGCTATCCCTCATCCGCACCACTCCCACCCCCACCAGCAGCACCAGCAGCAGCAGCACCAGCAGGCACCGGCTGCGCTCCAGCAGCCCCCCTCGTGCTGGACGTGCCGCGTGCGCCGCAAGAAGTGCGACCGCACAAAGCCCCGCTGCCATGCCTGCACGGCGCTCGAGATCACATGCCACTACGGCGAGACGCGGCCCGCGTGGATGGACGGCGGCGACCTGCAGAACGAGATGGCGCAGCGCATCAAGGCCGAGGTGCGGCAGGGGGCCGAGGCCAGGCGCGAGAGGCAGTACGTGCAGGTGCTGACGCTGCACGAGGACGGCGCCAGGAGGCCCGGCGAGGTGTCCGAGGAGCGCCCGGCGCCCCACCGGCCGCAGATGCAGAGCGTGCAGCCGCGGCCCAGCCTCTCGTCGCTCAACAACGCCAGCGGCGACGACAGCCGCAGCGAGGGCGAGGCCGGCTCGGGCTGCGGCGAGGGCGGCGGCGTGTGCACGACGCCCGCGACGAGCCCGCCCAGCTCGAGCGAGCGGTCGCCGCCCGTGTGCCCCGACTGCGTGACCGACGGCTACTCGGCGCCGCCGCTGCCGCCCGCGCACGAGTACACGGTGTGGAAGCTGCTGGGCATCGACAACGAGCGCGACCGGTCCATCGCCATCGACGTCGAGACCGACTTCACCATCACCTTCCTCGACTACGTGTTCCCCTTCCTGTTCCCCTTCTACCAGCCGTCGGTGCTCGAGGGCGGCCGCAGCTGGCTGCTCGCCATGCTGCGCAGCAACACGGCCTTCTTCCACTCGGGCATGAGCCTCAGCGCCTACTTCTTCACCCTCGTGCTCAAGGGCGGCGAGCGCCACCAGGTGTGCTCGCAGCAGATCTGGAACCGCCTCGTCGCCCACGTCGACACGGCCGTGCGCGCCATGCAGCAGGACATGGAGGACCTCAAGCGCGGCCAGGACGGCCGCACCACCATCTTCCAGAAGGGCAAGACCATGGAGAGCATCGTCCAGCTGCTCATCCTCGAGCACTCCATGGCCCGCACCTCGGACTGGAACTGCCACCTGTCCGCCGCCATGGCCATCTTCCACGAGATCTTCGACGAGTACGGCACCGGCATGGACGGCCGCCCCGACATCCCCGCCGTCCTGCAGGCCCTCAGCAGGCCCTCGTGGAACCAGGGCATGGCCGAGCGCGTCGTCTGGCACTGCGACCAGGGCGCCTTCCGCTTCTTCGCCGCCTTCCTGCTCTACACCGACGTCGTCGCCTCCACCTCGCTCGAGAGCCCGCCCCGCCTGCGCGCCTACCACAACCTCATCGTCACCGACGACACCCCCAGCCCGCCCTGCGAGATGCTGCGCATGGAGAACTTCTTTGGCTGCCAGGGCTGGGTCCTCACCCTCGTCTCCGACATCGCCGTCCTCGACGCCTGGAAGAAGGAGAACCGCGCCCGCGGCACCTTCGACCCGGCCCAGCTGTCCGAGCACGCCGCCGGCCTGCACCAGCGCCTGCAGCGCGGGCTCGCCCGGCTCGAGCGCGAGAGCTTCAAGAAGCGGCCCTTTGACATCACCGCCGTCCTGCGCTCCTACTACCGCCCGGACGCCGCCCACCAGATGCGCGTCGACGAGCAGCTGGCCGCCACCCGCATCTGGGCCCTCGCCTCCATGGCCTACCTGTCGGTCGTCGCCACCGGGTGGGGCGCCGCCGTGCGCACCGCCACCAGCGGCATCGCCGTCGCCATGCAGCTCCTCTACGGCATCTCGAGCCCCGCCGTCCTCAAGAGCCTCACCTGGCCCTTCTACGTCCTCGGCTGCCTCGCCACCCGGGAGCAGGAGCAGCTCTTCACCCACATGGCCTCGTCCATGGGCGCCCTGCTCGAGTTCGGCACCGTCGGCGAGAGCATGCGCATCATGAGGCGCGTGTGGGAGCTCAGGGACTCGGGCGGCATCGACGACAGCTGGGACATCGCCGCGTGCTCGAGGGTCTACGGCCGCCAGGTCTTGATGATATGACCTAGACGAGAGAGAAAAACAAAAGGGGGCAAACAAAAATAGAGAGAGAGAGAGAGAGAAACAAGAGAAAAGTTGTGGTGGGGGGGGGGGCGAGCGAGCGAGCGAGCGGGCTTGTCCATGATTCACGAACCATCTGCAGGGCTTTTCGGCAGCTCGAGGTTTTTATTCGTACCTCCAAGGCGTCAGCCCTTTACACCTTTTAAGGTTTTCTTTTTCTTTTTTCGTACCGGCTTGGTGGAAGTCTGTCTATATTTAACCTATCTCTGAATGTTTAATCTGAACGGGAAACTCTTTTGGGATAACACCGCACCACGCGGCTCGGGGGCGGGGGGGGGAGGGGGGCGGGAATCTGCCACATGATGTTCAGGCGTCCAAGGATTGTTTTTTTCTTTCTTTTTTTTCTGCGCCATGTACGTACGCGAATGCGGGGAGTTGGGCGCAAATAAAATGCAATAGCATAAGGAGCGAGCCGTCTTGGAAATCTATGACATGGTATGTGTACCACCCACCCCCCCCCCTTCACTCCCAACTATCGCTCAGTGCATTTCTCCCAAGGGCAGTGCTAAACCAGCCTCCGGTGAAAAAGAAGCCGTGTACCCAATCTCGACCGCCCCATCCCCCCCCGCAACGCAGGAATCTGCTGCACGGCACAGAAATCACCCGTCAACGGTCATCGTATCACTCAACACTTGTCATATCCGTCAACACCCGCGGCCGTGCTGATGATATCTGATGATATCCCGACACGTCAGCATCCATCTCAATGTTTTTTTTTGGGGGGGGGGGGGGGGGGGGGGACAGTAAAGGGAGGAAAGGAGAGGTGTCGACGCACCAACCAGTCGACTATGCAGCTGCCCCCCTCCCCCCTCGAGCGCCGCACGCCCCGGTGCAAGCAACGTGCTGGGCCGCGGCCCGCGTCTCGCACGATCTCGTCCTGCCGCGCGCAGCGACGCCCGGGGTGACAGCGGCCGGGGTGATGAGGATGACGGCGAGATGCCTCAGCTCCATCCTGGGTGGGGGTCTGTCCTGTCTTCACAGCGTGCTGGTGGTCCCCCCCCCCAAGGGGGGGTGGGCGGGCGAGAGAAAATGGGTGGTGGTAGTACGTGGCAACTTTGAATTATCAAGTGCTAAGAGGCTAGCGCTGTTTTCTGAGGCTGGAGGACGACGGGTTCAGAACCCCGGGGTGGTCTGGTTCTCTCTGGGCGATCCTGATTGATGATGAGAGCTGCGTTGACCGAGACGGAGGACACGTGCTGGATGTTTCGAGGAGGCCGTCCGGCGAGCCTTGTAAAAACGGCGGCGGCGGCGGCGGCCACGCAGCCCCGCCAGGGCGACGTCGAGCTTATGCATATCAACTCTCCTTGGCCTGCCACGGCGGCAGAGGCTCAGGTCGAACTCGGCCGGTCTCACGTGCTTGTTGAAGCAGGTAGCCTAGCACCGGCGATGCTCGCCACCCCACATTGCCCGCGATCCAGAAATCCCCCCCCCCCAAGCCCCGGGTCTCCGCCGGTGATGTAGCCGCGCTCATTGCGGTTTTCTTGTTGTGGGGACGAGGCCGCGAGTGAGAGAGATCAGTGCGGCGACCTGACTACCTACCTCATGTGACCAAGGGCGCGGGGAGAGAGAGAAAAGTCTGGGCCGCTCAGCCCTGCCAGCGGCAAACCGTTCGTCCTGGGGGGTAACAAACAAAACTTTGCCTCGGATCAAAATGCCAAACATGTGAAAGGGTGGGGGGGGGCTGTGCATTATGGTGCTGGTTAACCACCGGAGGTGGGTGCCGCAATGGCCGGGCCTGATGTGTTTTTGTTCATGCCGATCAGCCCACTCTCTCCGTTTGTCGTAACGGCTGGCTAATCGTGGTTGTAGAATGTAGGCTCGCCGTTGGCTGAGAGGAGGGAAAGGGCTGCAAGACCACCGGCCGCCGGCAAGGGAGGGGCGGCGGCGGCGGCTGCGTTTATAGTTATATGGCCGGTCGCCACGATGTGGTACCGTGATGGAGGAGGAGCGAATATCCTGCGAGATAACCAGCCCCACAGCACTCCCCGGCGGCTGGGATGCGAAGCTACATGGGGAATGGTAATTATCTATACACGGACTTATGTGCCCCATGATTGTGCCGAAAATGTCCAACCGGATCGGTCCACTTTAACAAGGGCACCTTGGGCTCGGAATCCCCATCCGATCGAATCCCTGTGAATCAATCCCTCTTTTTAGCGCCACCCGTACAAGGGGCAATTTCACTGTATTTTAGCCCGTAATAATTCATATTTTTCAAGGGCGAGACCCAGCTGGCCGGCCGGCCGGCTGGCTGGTAAGACACGAGGAGGCCGGGGCCCAGTGGAGGGTGTAGTTAGTTAGGCTGCCCGCCCAAGTTAAAGCTGGCCGAGGAGATTTATTTGCCGGTTAGTATGCTGGTTTTGTCTGGTGTACCGGGTACCCTATCGTAAGTCTCTCTTGAAAACTGTCCTGGCGTTATTGTTACCGTACTAATGGCAAGTCCATAACCAGACTCCTGCGGCTCCTACGGCTTTCCGAGCTATACTATATGGTCCGCTACCCTGACTAATAAGAATATTTTGTTATGTTCCACAAACTCGGTACATTCGCTGTGTCAAAGGAGACTGCCTAGTGTGTAGCAGATACAGTCCTAAAACTATTCACATAACGTCACTGCAAATGTTTTTGAGATCCCACATATAAGCGTACTCGCACGCATATAATCTCTGCCTGAGAGGGAAGTGTCTGTAGAGCTATACAATTTATCACCCCCCCCCTGATCCATCAGCTCTGAGTTTCCAGGTCAACGATATAGTACATGACGGCCTCAACCACTCAGCAAGGTGCCATATCCAATAGGTATTTATTTACTCGCTTTTCACGACAAGCTGCGGACCAGTCTTTCCTGCAGCCCCTTTCTCAGCCCGCACGGTCACCAAGGCGCAAGCTACTTAATCTTGCACTACTTAAGTACCCGGGATGCCACAGATTTCTCGACGGGGAGCGGGACCATGACACCCCACCCCAGGAGACAATCCCAAGGGCCCAATTTCAAACTGCTGCGCCGGGGCCGTGAGCAACGCCCAAGACACGGCCGGCACGGTCGCTGCTGGAATCACGACTGCCAGAGTCAGGCTCTGCGTGGTCGCCGGCCTCGGTGCCTGGTGTCTCGCAGAGTGGGAACTCGTCGTCGAGGCGTTCAATGTCACGCGTGATATTGCCCTTGACCTCTTGTAGAGGCCGGCGCGGCACCCGAGGGGCGATGCCGGCCGGGGCCAGGGCCCGCCGGCCACAGAGCTTCGTGACGGCCGGCATGACGGTCGGCAGGCACGCGTTCACAACCCCAAGGGTCGGTTCCAGGACCAGGAAGATATTCGCAGCGGTACCGCCGTAGCTCAGATCACTCTGATCCCACGTGGGTATCCAGATCGTCCTGAGCAAGGAGATGATGCAAATTCTGGCGAGGGCGTAGACCTGTTAGTAATGCTTCTGATAATCGGGGGGCGAGTGTTAGGATCATGTACATACAAGGCACCAAGACTGAACATACCAGCCACACCTATCCGCCTCGCCAAGGTCATTTGAAGACGAAACACCAAAGGCAGGGGCAACACCAGGATGCATGCGTCTAAAACACAGTTGACGATGCGAACTATAAGGTTCATCGGATCCTCACCAGTACACACGCCATCTATTGTCTTGTCCCAGGTGTACTGCAACGGCCTGCACAGGCCAAAATCCTTAACCAGGATCAAGATAATATATAATATGGTGGCAAACATGGTACCGTAGCATAGTCGGACAAACACCTTGTTGGGGAAGAGACTAGTGTAGAATAACAATATCGAAGCTTTGACGTACGAGTTGGCAGTCGCCCAGAGGAGTGAGCACAGTATATATAGCTGTGGGGATGTGATTAGCCATTCGCGTCGGGAGCCTCCGTGAATCTGTTGTTTTTCAGTTACCTTAAAACGCATCGTCTCCTTCTCCGGGCCAGCGGCCATAAGTTCGTGTGCATGGAACCCCAGCCCAGCAACGAAACCGCCTAACATTTTACAATATTGGCAAATGTAAGTCATATATCTTCTGGTGGGCACACTGGCAGTGCTATGTTATAGTGAAGACTCTCACCTGCAACGAGGACAGCAATAGTGGCAGCAGTGAATAGCATGCCCGCTAATGCCAAGTAGTCATGCACTACTAGGCTCTGGTTCTGGAGGTATCTGGACCACAGCCGGAGCATCGTGGCAACAACAGCCATGGTGGTTGTGATGCACGACACGATAATCACCTGAATCGCTCCTAATGGTGGTGCCATGATGGTTCGACCTCTACAATCTCTCGACTTGGCGCGCCGAGTCTAATATGGTAGGAGGGGACGTGGCGAGCTCGTAGCCTTTCGCGAATTCTTGTAGGCTCGAAAGATTGCGAGGTTCCGAGACGAATCAGTGACAGTTGAGCATTGCCTTTCGACGGTAGCACTAGGCGATCTCAGCAAAAAAGGTGATAAATGCTGGCAACTCGCCCAAAGAAGTTTTCAGTTAAGAAAATATCCGCTTTACCCCCATCTCGGGATTCAATCAACTATACATATATATATATATATATACACCCATGTGGACGAAGTGTAGCTATATATAGATGACCCATGGGTCTTGAGGAAGTGTACGGCCACAACGTCTGGTGTAGCACACACATTGTGAATTGCGCCACCCGTGGGGGCTGTATGCAAGAGACAAGTCATGTCTGCCCCAAATATCTGCGGATGGAGTGTCAGTCCGCCAAGGTGTGCATGCGTGCTGTGCCGGACTCGGCTGACCACCGCTGTATTTCTCACAACCAACCACGCCTAGGGGCGTTTGCTCCAAATGGCAGCCCACAATGGAGCCTTGCGTAAGTAACATTTGAAGCTGGAGTTGCTGCCTGGATAAATTCGCTGTTTTTCATGACCCCTTGCAGATGTAATACCTAGTGCTGAGGCGAGCTGTTTGGGAAGACGCCCAAAATACTAATCTGAAGAGAGCTTCCAGATCCGGATGGCCATTATCCGCAACGTACTGTCACGGCTCTGGTACCGCTGGGTGGGCTGGGCTGTCCCGATACTAGATACCGGCGATCATGGGAACATCCTCGGAGTACATATATTCCAACTCGGCAAGACATGTATAAGAAAGATTACCTAAATATGTAAAATGTAGCATAACCTGAATGGCCCCCCATGCGTGAATCCACAATATACTTGCTCATTCATGGGTGCTGCGCTCGCTGCGTGGGACGGGTCATTGATTGACTTTGATATCTATCTAATATGTACAACAGCGTCCGTAAACGTGGGTGTTCAATGCTCTCGTAAAGGAGCTCTATTTGGGCACAGTCGGACATTGCTCTCTGCCCCCCCCCCTTTTTTTTTTCTCCCTCGCGCCTTGATGACCCTACTTACTGCTCGCGGCTTCTGGAGAGACACGGCAGCCGCCGGGCCTGCCACACACACACACACACACACACACACACACCCCTACTTGGTCAGGAACTTCTGGAAGCTCTCGTGCGCGATGGTCACGTTGCCGATGGCGTTGAGCTTCTTGCGCCCGTCCTTCTGCTTCTCGAGGAGCTTCCTGCGCCGCGAGATGTCGCTGGCGTGCAGCTTGGCCAGCACGTCCTTGCGGAACGGCTTGAGCGTCTCGCGCGCGACGATCCTGCGCCCCACGGCCGCCTGGATGATAACCTCAAACATCTGCCTGTCGACGTGCTCCTTGAACCGCGCCGCCCAGTGCTTGCCCAGGCGGTCGGCCTGCGACGCGTGCACGACGCGGCAGATGGCGTCGACCGGCTTCTTGTTGACGAGCAGCTGGAGCTTCTGTAGCCGCGACTCGCGCCACCCGGCGTCCTCGTAGTCTAGCGTGGCGTAGCCCTTGGTGGCGCCCTTGAGCTTGCCAAAGAGGTCGTCGACGAGGGCCGACGCGGGCAGGTCGTACTTGAGGATGACCTGCGTGGCGTGGAAGAACTCGATGCTGACCTGCTCGCCCCGGCTGGCCTCGCAGAGCTCGATCACGCGGCCCAGGTACTCCTCCGGCAGCGTGACGGTGGCGTGCACGAAGGGCTCGTAGAAGGTGGCCGCCCTCGCCCTGTGGTCGTCGTCCGAGGGGAACTCGGCCGGGTTGGTCACGATGACCTCCTTGCCGTCGGCGTAGACTATGCGGCTGGGCACCGAGGGCTCCGTGATGATGACGCTGGTGCCGTACTCCTGCCGCAGGCGGTCCTGGAAGACGGAGCAATGCAGGCTGCCCAGGAAGCCCAGCCGCCAGCCCGCCCCCAGGGCCTCGGAGTGGTCCTTCTGCAGGGTGATGCTGCGGTCGTTTAGGACGAGCTGGTTGATGCTCTCGGACATTTTGGTGTAGTCCGACTGGTCTGTCGGGAATGCGCCCACAAAGACCATTGGCTTGGGTTCTTCAAAGCCGGGGTACATTTCCACCTTGTCCTCGTTCCCGAGGGTCGTGAAGGTGTCTCCGATCTTGGCGTCCTGGATGCGCTTCATGCCCGGGTTGAAGACGATGTACCCGACCTGGCCCGCCCGCAGGACCGACTGTGGGACCTGGTGTGGGTAGTGGATGCCGACCTCGCCAACCGTGTACTTCTTGCCGGTCGCCAGCGATACGACCTGGTCGCCGGCCTTGACCGTGCCGTCGAAGAGCCGGACCAGCAGGTTGACGCCCCTGAAGGTGTCGTACCACGAGTCGACCAGGAGCAGCCGCAGCGGCCGGCCCGAGTCTCCTTGTGGGTGTGGGATCCTCTCGACCACGGCCGGCAGGATGGCTTCCACATTCTTGCCGCTCTTGGCCGACACCAGAACGGGCGCGCCGCCCTCGTGGTCCTCGGCCCCAATTTCAAAGGTGTCCCTCAGCTGCGACACGGCCCTCTCGACATCTGCAGTCGGCAGGTCGATCTTGTTCACCACAGGCACCATGACCAGCTCCTGCGCAAATGCGGTGTAGAAGTTTGCCACTGTCTGTGCCTGGATGCCCTGGGACGCGTCCACCAGCAGCAGCGCGCCGCCGCACGAGGCATATGACCGCGTCACCTCGGCGCGGAAGTCGACGTGGCCCGGCGTGTCGACCAGGTGCAGCAGATAGTCCTGGCCCTTGTATCTGTAGATCATGGTGCACGTCTGCGCCTTGACCGTGATGCCCCGCTCGCGCTCGACGTCGAGCTTGTCGAGGATCTGCCTGTTCTCGTCGTCCTTGGAGATGGTTCCCGTCAGCTCGAGGAGCCGGTCGCTGAGGGTCGACTTGCCATGGTCGATGTGCGCAATCACACAGAAGTTGCGGAAGCGCTCAAGCGGGATCGCGGCGATGCGCTTCTCGAGGTCGGTCAGCACCTTCCTGGACCCTGGGCTCGGCGTGGACGAGGCCGACGAGGATGGCGCGGTGGCGTAGGACCTCGGCGCACCTGGGCCGTGCCGCGAGTAGGCTTCGCTCGCGAGGGACGGCGGCAGGGCGCACCGGCGCAGGGCTGGGACTCGAAGTGCTCGTCTGATGGTGTTGGTGTTGGGCTCGTTACGACGCGCGATGCTGCGCACCAGGCGGCTTGACGGGCAGAGCGGCCGCAGACATACTGATCGCATCGAAGAATCTGCCACACAGCCGCGTCCTATGCAGACGACCCAGATGGAGATGGCTGAGGATGGGTGGCGACAAGGAATAATGCGTGCATGTCGCCCTGCTGGTTTCTGGGCCAGTCCCTCCCAAATTTGGGCTGACCATCCCTTATCTTATCGCAGCACCCAAGTAACATGTAAACCAATCCCCTGTCTGGCTTAGACTTCAAAGTGTATAAACCACGAATGCAGCGTATCCAGAGTACACCTCTCGCCGCATGAACTCAACTGGGAGACAGACACACACACACAGAGAGAGAGAGAGAGAGAGAGAGAGAGAGAGAGCACTTTTGCAGAATCAATCAAGCGAATGCACGTGCCGTTGATATCATTGAAACATGTCAACCCAATGCGGGATATCTTCCTAGGTATCATCCGTTTAAACTCCAGAGATTGGAACAACCACCCAAGCCCATCATGGCTGAGCCCGACCGAGCTGCGTCAGGTCGGCTCGGTTGTTTGGTGGTATCATAAATAAAACACAGAGGACCGCCCCTTCCTCTGCCCATAGCCGAGATGCCCACATGCCACCAGCAGCGAGCCTCTCGGCACCTACCCCCCTCCTCTTTTTTCGTCATCCCCGCCCCCCCGGGAAAAGATTCAACCCTCAACTACTGCTCGTCGCGGCACAGGGCTGGGCCCCGTTCCGGATATCTCAAGGAAGCTTCACACCAACACCCACTCACTTCCCCTCTTGATGAATTTGTCCAGCAACAAGGTCAGATCCTGCAGGACAAACCGGCAGATGTAAAAGGCAAAGAACTCGGCGGCGTGTCTAGTGCAGAGCTCGAGCCCAACCTGCGTCTTGTCTGCATGTCGCAGGCCTGGGTCCTCCACCTGGCGGGCGATTTGGTCTGGACCATCAACACTTGTTAGCTAGGGCCTCGGATAAAGGTAATACGGCGAGATTGGGCAGTTTAGACGATGCAGGGGAGAAGGTGGTGGTTTAGGGAGGTTGAAGAACAAAGTGTAGGGGGAACAACAGTGAAGTACGTACCGATGGTCTGCGCGGCATCAAACAAGCGAGCCAACGCAGCCATGTAATGAGCGTTCGGCCCACTGAACTGCACACCCATCGCGTCCCTCTTACCCGGCTTAGAGGTAGGATGGGCCGTCATGGGCAGCGTCGACAGTGACATGCCCTCGCCTCCGCCTGCCGTTGCCGCATCCTTCTTTGTCCCATTGCGCTCGTAGTTGCTGCCCAGTCCGGTCGAGCTCGTCTTGTTTCGTAGCCGCCGCCAGCTGAATGCCCCCTTGGCGCTCACGGAATTGTTTCGCGGGACTGGCTTGCCGTCCGACTCGATAACCCCTTCTGCGTCCTTGAACATGGTGCCTGAGCCCTGGACGCCGACGTCGTTCCCAAGCCGCCGGCTCAGGAACACCTGGGCCTGCTCGAGCACGTTTTCAAAGCTCTGCATCTCCTCCAGCAGCGCGTCGGCATCCTCCGAGTCCACCCGCGACAGCTTCTGGAGCGCAGCCGTCAACAGGTCGCACTGGCTGGTCTTCTCCTCCATCCCCTTGATCTTGACACCCTTGACCCGCCAGGCGTCCCTCGGCACAAAGAGCTTGTTGCTGATGTATCCGCCCTTGGGGTGAGCCAGAGTCTGGTACAGGGCACGCATCAGCCAGAACGGCCGTAGCATCACATCCGTCGGGCACGGCTCCAGGGGCAGCGGGGCATCCTCGGATGGGGAGTTGGGCTCGCCGGGTGATGCTGGGGAATGGATGTCATTGTCGAACAGGTGGAAGCCCCCGGCTGCTGAACCCGACGTCATGCGATCCCTGAACGCAGCCGCCACCGGCGTCGGGAGCGATGGCATCGCGGGCAGGCGCGCGGACGGGGCGCTACCGAACTGATTGGGCGTCCCGGGGGAGCCATCCGAGTACTCGTCGATATTCGTGATGGAGAGGTTGCGGGCCTTCATGCTCTTCAACGAGTTTGAGGAAAAGTTCTTGCGCAGTGTCGGCGCCCGCGACACGGCCGGCGACTCGGCCCGGGCTTCTGGGGGGCCGTCGAAGCCGGCAGGAACCGGCGGGGTGGGCGGGGCCGGCCCTCGGCCCGCGAGGCCAGGAGGAACCGGCGATGGGCCGCGGAGCTGCGAGGCGGACCGGGCCTGGGCGAGCCCGGGCGCGGGGGCGGCACCGATGGTCTGCCTCTGCTGTCCAGCCAAGCCGGCCGTCTTTGGGAGCTGGCCCGCGAGCGAGTCCTTGCTCTGTGCCATGGGGCCTGCGGTGGCGGGCTCCTGGACCTTGGGCCCGAGCTTCGAGGTCTCAATCTTCAACTGCTTGGCGTTGGTCCCGGACAGCCTGCGGTCGCGCACGCTGTCCCGGCCGGCCGACGATGGCGGGCGCCCGCTGGGCAGCTTCGGGAGAGACTGGGACGGCGGCGGCGCGATGGGGCCTTGGCTTTTTGACAGCGATGGCACGGTGGCGCTCTCGGTTACGGGCGAGAGCAGCGTGTTGGCGGTGGGCGGGTTCGACACGGTGGAGCTGTGCCACGTCCGCGAGGTGAGCTCGCTCGAGTCGGACTCGCGGGGCAGGCGGTTTCTCGATGACTGGTCCCCAAGTGTGAAGTTTTCGATGGCGTAGCCCGTGGTCATCTCCTCGAGCATGCGCTCCTCCTCGTCTGAGTTGTCACCGTCATAGAAGCCGCCGGGCAGTGTCTGCTCTTCCTCCTGTAGCGCCTTCATGCGACGGTCCCTGTCGTTAGCAAGCCGCTGCATCTCGATTTCTGACTGCCGCACCCGCTCCTTGGCTAGCTGTACCTTCTTGAGGGCCTGCGCGATGACATCGTCCTCGTCGATGACGTGGTCGAGGTTCACGGCACGCTGGGCGGGATCCGTGGACTCGTAGCCGTCGTCATAGGCCGCCTCTATGGCATCGTCCAGGGCGGCGTCGAATTCCGCCTCCGTGTCGCCGCTGGCCGACCGGAGATGCCTCCTCCTGACCCCCATTGAGGATGACCTCGAGTGCACCGACGACGCCGACGAGCCGGCCGACTCGTCAATGGGGTCGAGCCAGGATATCGACTCGTGGCTGTTGCCGCGTTGGTGGCCCCTGTGGGAGGACGGTGCCGGGGCGAGGCGGTTCATGTCGCTCGAGAAGTCGGACCGGATGGAGATGTCGGGCCCCAGATTTGCGGAAGGGGACGTAGGCCTGCGGGGGGAGAGGGGCGTTGGCTTGTACTCATCTTCCATGGGCCGGGCCTGGTACATGTCTGGGTTCGTTGTGCGATCCCTGTTGGGGGAGGTCTGAGAGAAGGCGGACTGCGAGCGTGTGTAGGGCTCGCTGAAGTTGGTGGGCGTGGGCGTCACGTAGCGCATGCCGTCTAGTGATGGCTTCGGGCTGTGCTGGGGCCTCCACGCGACTGATGTCGGCCGCGCGTAGTTGGGAACCGGCCGTTGGGCGGGCTGGCTGATCTCAGAATCGGACCGTAGCCGCCGCGGTTGGTCGTCTGGTGCGGCGGCCACGGAGCCATTCCTCGGGCGCCCGGTGGCCTGGGTTATCGAGGCTGTGCTGTTGCCTCTCGGCCTCTGGGGTAACGCCTTGCTGTCCGGCTCCTCGTCGGGGAGCATCTGGTCTAGCTCCTCGATGCGGCTGGCATAAGTCTTGCGCTGACGCGGTGGGGGGGCGCGGTTAGTAAGACGTGGGTGCGGACAGGGCGGGTAGTGCCAGTGATGATGGGCATGGCGGACTCACAATTGCCTCGAGCTTCTTCTTATCCTCGTCGCCCGCGGTCCGCAGCAGGACCTGGTGCAGCAGTTCGCATGCCTCCCGGTATGCCGAGCGCGCGCCGTGGAAGTTCTGGGCGTTGTCGAGCTGGACGGCAGTGTTGGCCTTCTGCAATGCCCTGGAGAGCATGGCCTTCTGCGAGGGCAGCTTCGAACGGCTGGGGTTCCGCTGCGACGACGTGGAGTCGGTGCTGCTCTTGAGCCCCTGGGACCGGTTCCTTGAGTGGCCCTTCTCACGGTGTGTGGTGCCGCCATCGTCGGGGTGCGGCATGGTGGCGTCCCGGCTGAAGGCCGAAGTGGGCAGGGAGGGGTCAGGGGCGGGCCGCGAAGAGGGCGAGAGGTTCGAGGAGTCGCCGTTTCTCGAAGAGTCATCCCAGAAGGTGCCGGCGGAGTCGCTATCAGCACCTGGCCCGGGGAACTGGGTGGTGCGCCTCGGGTCCGGGTCCCGGCCCGACAGGGCAGCGCCGACGAGGTCGTCCTGAGACAGCGAGGGCAGCTGCACGATAGGGGGCAGGGCGGCCAGCGGGGGCAGGGCAGGCTGCTGGTGGTTGTCCTGTGGGGAGCCTCCGGAGCCGGAGGTGGAGGGGCGGCCCTTGTGCAGTCGCCTCGGCGAGGCGGACGAGGACTGGGAGAAGAGGGCGGTGGAGTCAATGCTCATG
This sequence comes from Stenocarpella maydis, assembly GCA_002270565.1. Taxonomy (NCBI): domain Eukaryota; kingdom Fungi; phylum Ascomycota; class Sordariomycetes; order Diaporthales; family Diaporthaceae; genus Stenocarpella; species Stenocarpella maydis. The sequence goes on from NQMI01000062.1 coordinate 42,184, forward strand.
CGGCGGGAGAAGCGCTTCGCGGGGGCGGTATTGGATGCACGGCTGGAAGAGGTGGAGATTGACCATCTGTTGAGGTTCCGGAAGCCGTCGCTCAGGCCTCCGAGGCTGCTGGAGCGCGAGTGGGTCTTTGAGGGGCGGCGACGGGTGTTTTTTGGCGAGACCGAGTCGTCGAACTCGCGGTGGTTCAGCGGGTCGGCGGGGGCGGGAGCGGCGGCGGGGGCGGAAGCATTTGAGAAGGGGTCGTGGAGGTCGGGGTGGTCCCAGCTGGAACTGGACTGCTGGTGGAGGGTCGGGGGAGGCAGGAGCGACGACGTCCTCGGGAGGGAGGCGGAGAAGGACGAGGGGGTCAGGTTGACGGCGCTGTTGGCGATGTGCGAGGGCCTGGCGTTGGGGTTGTACTGGACAGAGCCGTAGATGGGCCTGGAAACATGGACCGAGGGATCGTGGAACTGGTGGTGGTGGCGGTTGGGATGGGCCGGAAGTGGTGGTGGTGGTGGCTGTTGCTGGCCAAGCTGCGAGGGTTTCCTGGAGGCGGCGGTGAGCTGAGAGGCGGGGGTGGTCGACCGGGAAGTGGGAACCGAGAAGGAGGCCGAGGACGAGCTGAGGTGGAAGTTGAAGGCGGACTGGGGGAGCGAGGTGGGAGTCGAAGTGTTTGAGGCAGAAGAGACGGAGACGGAGCCGGTGTGATGATGGGCGTGGGCGTGGGCGTAAGCGGCATGGGCAGGAGCAGGAGCAGGAGCATTACTGGCACTGGCGCGAGGTGATTGCATTTCCGGGGCGGGTGCGGGCTGTGGCGTGCTGGTCTCTCCTTCCCCCGACGCACAAGCAGGCGGGGAGAGGGGGGAGAACAGCAGCAGCGGCAGCAGCAGCGACGACGACCGTTGGGCCTGGGAATGGCACGAGTAGTGAGTCTCGTTGCTGGCCCGTCCTCTTGTCTATTTCCTATCCTGTGCTCTGTTCAGTGTCCAGTCCTGTACCCTCTGCCTCTTTCTCTCGCTGTCTCTCTCTCACACACACACACACACACACTCTCTCTCTCTCTCTCTCTCTGAAGCTGTATATTCGAGGCGAGAGGCAGGCACGCAGACAGACACGCAGGCAGGCAGAGAGGGAGGCAGAGACAGGGAGATGCCGGGAGAACTGAGAGAGACACACAGCGACTGTGCGCGTGGGCGGATGATGGGATGGCCCCTTGTCGACCTTGTCGCCCTTGCCGTCGATTATTATGACCGTCACCGTGCGGTCTGGGATCTGGCTGGAGGGTGCTGTGTTCCCAACTTGGTCGGTTGGTGGTGAAAACGGCCGAGCAAGGCGAGGGTAAATCAGTTTGTCAATGCCGTGCCGTGCTGTGCTGGGCTGGGCTGGTCCCAAGAAGGTTTGCCCTTCATGCGCCTTCTCCTTGTGGTCCAGGGAAGGAAGGCTTGCCTGCGTGTGACGCCACTGCCGGTGCCGACGCGAGGGCCAGAGCAAGAGCCAGAGCCAGGGCCAAAACAATACCGAACAGCCAAGCTCAAAGATGATTGTCCAGCCAAAAGAGAAAGGATCACCAGTGCAGATGCCGGTTATTGCCCTCGTCTCCGATCGAATAAGAATAAAAGAGAAGTTGGTGCCGGTCAATGCTGGCCTGCGATAAGGGAACAAGAGAGAGGGAAAAGAGTGATTGAATGAGAGAGACAGAATTCGGCAGAGGCAGGGAGGAGGCAGGGGGGTGGCGTGGGGCGGCTTTTTTTGGGGCAGGAGGACAGGGGGTACAGGGGGTGGTGGCAGCAAAGGGAGACCACGACTGTGGTTTTTTTTTTTCGGTATTTTTTCGGTATTTTTTTTATTTTTTTATTTTTCATTTTTACCTCCCTAAGTACCTAGGTAGGCAAATACGGGATGAGGCAGCACGACATTAGGAGCAACCGACATACTCCGTACCTTGCAGCTCCTGTCCTGTTCTGTTTCTGTTCCTGTTCCTGCTCCTGCCGTGTACGTGTAGTGTACGTGTTATGATACACTAGCCTACACTACGGAGTACAAGCACACACCTTGGCAAGACGAGACAGGCCCACCAGCCAGCCAGCCAGCCAGCCAGTAAGCACTTCAGGGCTGATACTCTGGTTGGTCGGTGGGGCCTGGGGTTCGGGTGCCGCGCTGGACAAGGCCAGGCCTACTTGCCTTCTGTTGGTGCATCTATATATTTGACCACCAATACTAAATAACAGACAAAGGAGACCCTGGGCGCTAGCAGGCCACCAGAGAGATGCCCGTGCCGTTCTGTAATGATATGAGATGCGCCTACATGGTAGAGCCCATTCAGAACCTATTCCGTCGAGAATTGACAAAGAGGTCGACCTTGACATGCGGTATGCCCTGGCCCCCAGGATCCTGCCATCAGATGGATAAAACATGGTTCAAATGTTGCCTCATCGTACAGCATCTTATGGTACCCGGCATCTGTCGCGGCAGCGAGGGGGCGAGTGCCGTCAGGGCAGGCAGGCAGGCAGGCTGAATGGGTTTGGGGTGCACACGCTGCCGCCCCCACTCAGGGGCCGCGTCCCAAATTGGAACTCACCCTGCTCATCAACAGACGGCTCCTGCCAGGACACCATGCATTCTGCTCGTACACGGTAGCTGTCACTGTGATCTATATTATGTTATGGAGCAGCAATGATACCCCTAGGTATTGTATATATTTATATTTATATTTATATTTACGTATATTTATATATATACATACCCCTTATATACCTCACAGCAGATATATACCATGCTCCAATCCAGTTTGAGGACGACAGCCCACCTGCTGGGGTAGTTGCCCCAGTGGTGATATGATGATGGAAGGATGGACACTTGGCACTTCTAAAGTTGACCCTATGCTCTACACGATATAACGTCCTCAGATAGACATAGTCAAGTATCGCCCATGTGCAGTCAATGCGATTTACTAGAGGAAATGCCATACTTCAGCAAAAGATTCCTCGTGGCCATGGCCTACCCAGGTACGTCAAAATGCCACCTCCCTCCATGATCCCTGTCCTCGCCTTGCGCCGCCTCAACTGGCCACGTGCTGTGCCGATGAAAATAGCCCCCACTACTACTAGTGTAGTACACTACCAAGGTAGGCTCAGGCCCAGCCGTGGCCCGAGCTTGGGGTCGTCCCAGTTCCCGGGTCTCAGATCTCAGGTCTCGGCAGGGCTGACTCTTCAGCCTCTGCCCACAAGTGCATGGAAATAGAAGCGTCTGGAGCTATCACATCAATGCTGCTGCTGCTGGTGGTGGAGGTTATTAATCTGGCCCCTCTGCCCTGCCCTGTCCTGCCCTCCCTACCTGGCCGACAACACGCGCAGGGAGCTGCTGTCATGACACGCAGGCACCTGTCGGCGTCAGGACTCCCCCAACACGCCTTGTGCCAGTGTCTGATGGGTACTTGCTTTCTACACTAGCACTCCGTAGTGGTGCTGCTTGTCAGACTCGCAGTAGGCTCTCGCTTTTCGTGTGCTCAGGCCTGCCACGGGCTTCCAATAGTCTGAGTGCTATTCGCGAAGAAAACGTATGTGCGCCAAGGCCGCGGCCATCTGATAGAATTGACTCGCCACACCGGACTCTCCGATCAAGCACCGACAAATACTGTCAGTGCTGTGAAATGGTTAAAAACCCGCCGTCGAGATTGTATCTGCATGCAACACAAGTACACTGCAGCCATTAGATTAGATAAGTACTTCCTGCAGTCTTTCCATGACGTCTTTCCACGTTGTCCCGACAACCCAACCAGGGTATCTCTCTACACTAAGTACTTGGCGACCCTGGGATGAGATAGGCCTACTTCAATACCTACTTAAGCAGGTAGATACCATGTCTTGTCCCCATTCTGCCATCGCGTCAACCTTCAAAACGCCGCCTGTTTCAAGCCCCATGGGCTCACACCACACGAGCCCAATTGCGTATCCCCCCCTCCCCAATCCAGCTGCCTGCGCTCAAGTCCTCGTCCCAAGAGCTCTCTCTCGTCGCTACCCACAAGCAAGCACACCGGTTTTGGTTCATCCTTAGAACTGACTGTCTTCATTCGTCCACCGGTGGATCCAATAACTCGGCTAGAAAGTTGCGATTGGGCACCGCTTTGCTCGAGCCGCGCCCGCGTGCCCGTCTTTGGTCATCCGGGTTTGCTCCAAGACGTGTGTCCCGGGGGTCAGTTTCCTGGGCACACCACCTGCCCCAGGGTCCAGTACTATATGACAGCAATAATTGTATTACGTCCAACCTTCCGGCCCATACATGCCTACCTACCATTCGAGGCAGCCAGAAACCTGACCGCCGCGACCAATCCACGGGTGACTCGGAGTCCCGGCTCCTAGGACACCCCAAACCTTGGGCTCCCTGCCTCCCGGGACACGCCGCTTCCGAGCCGTCGTCCCCAATCTGGGGTCCAGCCCTGTCCAGTCCTGTTTCAACTCGTAGACACGCCCACACTACACCTCGCCTAATTAGCTTTCTCTTCGCGTTTGCTCGCCCGCGGTAGTAGGTTGCGAGCAATCCGCACTGGAGGGTTCGCGTTCCTGACCGCGTGCGTTCAGCAAACCGATATGATCAGGCGGCTTATTTGTCCCCGATGGCTTGTTGGCCGAGCAAGGTTGATAATCTAGGCCAGGGAGCTCCTGTGCCGAGCTCCGTGGTGGACCATGACGACTCGACTTGTCTTGGGCATCCCATCCGCCCCCCTTGCAGGCTGTCGACCAATTCCATCTTACCATTCACTGCCGTCGGATGTTCGCTTCCTTCAGAGTCAGGACTGCTCACAGTGCCTAATCGCATATCGAAATCGATACTTACTCGCCCCTGGCTGCCACCCGTCTCGTCAGCGGGCCGGCCTCCTGCGTGCACCTGCGCCGCGCCCTAGGACAAAATAAGCTCCCATGGATCACGCACACCTGCGACATCGTGACGCGGGACGCCGCCCACTCGTGCCTCTACCACCCATCGAGACACGAGAGCCGTCCAGGCAACTAGGCAATGGCGGAAGCTTGGGGCCCGGCAATATGACCGAGTGCTGCGCGTTGGGGTTGTGAGGCGATGTGCTCGGCCAAACAACAGGTTCCCGTACGGGCCAGACCTGCCCTGCCCTGCCCTCGCCTGCCCCCTTCCCTAATACCCAAAAGACGTCCGGAGCTGCCCACCCACGCAAGCCAGAAAGCCGTGCGCGAAGAATCTCACAGTCAGCTTTGCGTAACGTACGTACATAGTCTTGTCCGTCAAGGCCGCGTCTCGCCGTGCGGTCCCCGCGCCTGGCTGTCGCATGAGTGTTGGCAGCTCGGGTAGCTCGCAGGCTTTCGTCAGCTGGCTCATTGTAATGTGTTCACGTTGGCCCAGGGCTTCAGGTTCCCCCCTTGGGCGCGCCTCTGCAGAGACATCTGAGTTTTACTCTGCTGTGAAGTTCTACACCTGCGTTGCGCATCTCGGCAGACCTAGTGATCGGGCCGCCCTAGGTGCTCGTGCCTGCTCAAGTGGGTATGTTGTGTCTTTACATGGAGCTTGCCTCTACTAGCAGTCCCATATTAGGGTCGCACAATATGTTACGGTGAGAATGCTTCTCGTATCAGGGTTTCTACCACCAGGCAGCCGTCGTACTGCGTTTGCGACTCACAGCTACGGCCAGTCTGCCAGCAGCCGAGTACCTGAGGGAAAAGTTTCAGAGCTGCCTTCGAGCTGACGGTGAGATTGTACGCGTACAGCGTATATTTCGACACGCTCATCGGTAGGAAGTGAGACAAATTGGCTGAGAATAGTCATCATGTCATCCGCTCATTAGAAAATATGAAGGATCTGAGGGTGTTGGCGCTGGGTACCCCAGGACCTCGGGAGCACTTGGGCGCTGACAGATACGGCTCCTGCCCAGCCGTATACTTGGCAGCCGGTTTTCAGAAACAAAAACAATCATGGCCGCCTGGGCGGTTCCGGACACAGTTTCCACTCAGGAAATCATATCTCAATGTAACAAATACTAGTTGCGACGCAGGGGAACTGCCTGATGCCTCGAATCTCGGTACCTGTGTGTAACATCAGACGCAACAGAGATCACATTAGTACAGAAGTTCAGCATGGCCGAACTCGACTCGAGACTGCAGAATTTCTCTGCCTCGGGGTCTCGTTTATGGTCGTGGGTGAACAAGGTGAGCAAATGCCCGAACGCCCTCTCCAGCTATAAGAGACATATACTCACGCAAGCTCGGCGCTGCCCCAAGATGTCCTCTACGAGTGCTCAGCTGGCTGGATCGGCCACGACCCCGGGGCGCCGCCCTACACCCCAAACACCTTCACGTACGTGGCCTCCCTAACCAAGCTCCTAACCGCCACCTGCTTCCTGCAGCTGGTCGAGCGCGGGCGACGGCCAGCCTGTCCTGGAGGACAACACCCGCCAATCAAGCTCTGGCACCTCCTGACCCACACGCCCGGGCTGGCCTACAATACCCCCTCTGAGTCGCTCATGAGGTGGCCCCGGGCCGCCGGGCGGCTGAGTACAAACCTGACGTGGTCGGTGGAGGACTACTCGGTGCCGCTGCTGTTCGACCCGGCGCGGAGTGGCTGTAGAGCACGGGCGCCGACTGGGCCGGGCGGCTTCTCGGGGCGGTGATGGACCAGTCGATGCAGGGGGTACATGGCGGCCAACATCTTCGAGGTGGCCGGGATGCGCGACTCCACCCTCCTCCCGGGGCTGATGCTCGCCGGCGGCCGCGAGGGGGTAGGAGCGCGCGCCCGACGGCACCCTCGCGGCGGGGGAGTCGCCTCTGCCGGGCGAGCACCCCCTCGAGAGTGGCGGTGCGGGGGGGTCTTCACTACCGCGAGGGACTACGCGAGGTTCCTCCGGGCCGTGATGCAGGGGAGGCTGCTGAGGGGGGGGGAGGGGACGGAGATGCTGTTCAGGCCGCAGCTCGGCGGGGGCGCTGCAGAGGGACTGATGGGCAAGCTCTCGAGCATGCCGGGGGTCTATGCCCCCGAGCATCCGGCCACCATGCCAACAAACTCTGCGTTTGGAGGTATGCTCAACCTGGAGGACATGCCGGGCAAGAGGAAGGCCGGGGGCATGGTGCGGAGTGGCCTGGCCAACTCTCAATGGGTAAGTTGACACCAGAACCTGGAGGGATATCTGCCCCCGGAATGAAGCTGACTTTGGAATAGTGGATCGACCCGTCTACTGGCATCGCGGCCGTCATGATCGTCACCCAGCTTGCCTTTGCGGGTCGTGTTGCCATCGACCTCTACTCGCGGCTGGAGACGGCGGTCTATAAGACCTTGGTTGCTGGGAGGCGGGCTGTTGGTGGGCCATGGACGAAGTCAATCACAGAAGTAGGGAGCCTCGGTGCACACCGTCTTGCCCCCATGGACAGTCTTATAGCAAGACCGCTTGTGGCTTTAGCGAAATGTAGCCAGACCTGATTTGAAAATACTACAATCCCAATCTTTTCTATCCTATCTTGCTAATTTGCGCTTCCTCGAAGACCAGTCGTACTGTCGCTGTTGTGACGGTTGGGGGGGCCGCCTGGCAGCGTGAAAATGGACTTGTGCCGCAAATCATACAGGTTCAAGTGTGTTTTAAAGTATATTTTTATCAGTATTGTTCTTCTCATCTAATGCTAGGTATCTGAACGTTTATGACTGTATTAAAGGACCGCTGCAGTTTCTTCCCCCCTCCTTTTTTGGTCTTTTTCTTTCCTTCTTTTTGGTAATTCTTACCAGATTAAACTAAAATAGGTATACAGATTCAAGTTTACCTAAATACTTAAGGTACTATTGTTGGCTATTCACATAATGAAATACTATCCCACATTCCAGAGGAACGACACTAACGGATTTACGTAACTTAAGTGTATATCCAACCAAGTATTATGCTTTCAAATATAACTTGCCTGTTCTACTTTGCACACGCAGCTTGAAGTCAATCCTAACTAACCTCATCACGAGGCTATCACTATTTTCTATATGGCTATTACGTTTTAAACCTAATTTTATCAGTATTATATCTGTTATTTAATTCGGAGTCTTTAAGCGTTTACAACTATCTGAATGGACTGTTATAGTTCTTTATCTTATTGCTTCTCTCTCTCTCTTTCCCCCCCCTCTCTTTCTATTTTAAAGGAAAGTATCATTGGATTAGGAACGAGAACAGCCCGAGTACTTGTCCGAAAGGATACCAACATACTTTCCGGGTTAGGGGCTGAAGGCATTCATGATTCAGCTCGAGACCACCACAAGAGTGAACACCTGACTTTTCTTCATCGCATCGCGCGAACGAAAACTACCACCGTTTAAAAAGGCCCGTCTTAAAAACTTCAGTAGGGCAGTGTGACTCTTGGTAGAGGAAGATTCGGAGAGCCTAATAGCCGAATTGTTGCTCTCCCAGGTCCAGCATGCACCACCTCAAGACGAAGGAGCATGCCGGCGAACCGGAGAATCGACATGATGTGTCGACAAAGTTGAACTACTACCCCGCCGACGCCGGAGCCCCGGTACCGGTCATAGTAGGCAAGTATGTCGCTCCCATCTACTACTCTCAGTCTCTTGATACCACGGACGGGCGGCCGGCCTTCGCACATATTATCATCGCTGATATTCTACGACTTTATAAAGCATAGGTGTCAACAACGAGCGGCCAACCGTATCAGTCGGTGTCATCGTACAAGACGTTGCTGGTCACGAAGATGAATACACACTCGACAAGAACGGGTTCCAGTTCGTCCATCACATCAGCCAAGAGAAGAGCTTTGACGACGAAGGACGAATTACTAGCATATATTACCCAGAGGTTGAGCGCCTGCTCAGAGAAGTGTGAGTGTAATTATCTGACCATCGTGGGCGGCCTTCCCATGACTTATGATTACTATTGCTGATTTGATCCCACAGGACAGGTGCATCGCGTATCCTTGTGTTCAACCATAGGGCTCGTCGGGGTCACTCAAATTGGGACAAGGCAGGACTGAACAACCGCTTGGACGCGGGGCCGCTGTTCAAAGTACACGTAGACCAGTCATACGACGGCGCGGAGCTCCAGCTGCGAAACGTCCTCCCCGGTGAGGCAGATGAGCTCCTGAAGGAGAGGTATCAGATAATCAATGTAGGTGACGTCCCCTCCTCAGTGCTCATCTATGAAGTCACCCCGCTGACTGGTTTGCTTGCCATCCGCCATAGGTGTGGCGACCCATTGAGACGGTACTCCGGGACCCCCTTGCCATCGCAGACGCCTCCAGTGTCTCGGACTCTGACCTTCTCCCAGCCACCATCATAAAGCCAAACTCCAGGTCCGAGACATGGGCTGTGAAGCCAAGCGAGGCTCATCGGTGGTTCTATAGGTACAGGCATGAGCCGGATACCGTGGTGCTGATCAAGTGCTTCGACTCGGACACGTCTGTGGCAAGGCGTTCGCCGCACTCCGCCTTCCCATACCAGGAAAATGAAGACGATCCGAGCAGGAAGAGCATTGAAGTACGGGCCATGGTTTTCTACGCCTGATCTTGCGGACTACAAGATGTACGGCGTCGAAACTACACTCATGTGTATAGTCGCCTCAGAATTGCTGAGCGCGCTAAGAACTGCGAGTATCTCATATGTGCCTGGATATATTTAGTACGATTTCGAGGCCTGTTTCTTGAATACATTTTGTTCACGGTGTCCGTGAGTTGGATTTTGTGTGTCAAGCTTGTAATTCATTGCTTTGATTTTTGAGTCTTAAACAACTATTTTGAGAGTCGTGGTTCTTGTACTTCGCTTTACTCCTGTAATGGCCGTACCGACAATTTTGTGCATTTACCACGTCCACTATGCAGCCTGCAGTTTGCGCAAGCGTTTTTATCATCAGATCCAAGTCTTGCAGCGTCCGGCTTCCTATAACATCCCTTCCAAAGGCCGTGCTTATTCCTGCATCTGTCACAGGGATGGTTTTCGGGTTTTCCTGTCAATCGTACAAGAATGGCGATCAGACGCTCGTTTTTACCAGTTGTATCTTTACAATTCAGACTAGATTTTTTTTTAATTTGCGGCGATCCTTTGGACTGTATTTTAATTTATGCACTGTAGGCTGATCGAGCTAACTTCAGTAGAAAAGATCGAATAATTACTTGACGTAGAATGAATATAAGAGGGCTTACCAAAGAACGGATTTGGCTGTTTTCTGGACGTTGGCCGGGTCTGAGTCTTGAGCGCGTAGTAATTTCGTCGGGGCATTCCTCCAAGACAACAGGCCAGGCAGTGGGCCTAGCGTCACCATCATCAGGTTCGTTTTCGGCAGCTTCCAGCGGCGGAGACTGAAGCTGGTCGGGAGAACGCGAATCATGGACCACCTCCTCCACCTCTCCACCCACGTGGCCGTCACCACCATCCAAACCCCATTATCCTGACTGTTCACGGGCTCTTTTGACCCCACGAAGCAATCGAATAGACCGACGAGGGGCCCCAGGCTCGATCTGTGCGCCGGGAGAGCCGTTGCTAGGGCCTTCCGGGACCGCAAGCTCGTGATCTGTCCCATTCCCAGAGACAGGCACCAATTCTCAGTCTCCGGATGGATCTGTATGCGCCAGTCAGTCGTTTTGGTTCGAGTCTCCTGGACCAGCGGCAGCACGTGAGCTGGACCGCGGTGCCTGCCTGTTTAAGAGCGCCGCCCAGTCCAGCTCACGTATGCTGAGGCCGAGCTCTCCACTCAATGCTTCGATCTTGCGAATTTTCTTGCGGCGCTCCGAGGCGTGAGACTCGAAATTGGATATGATAACATCGAGATCACCGTTGCTCAGTCAAGACTAGTCTGCCTCATCTCTGCACCTTGCTGGTCCGCAACGTGCAGGCTGTGCGGAGCGGTGCAGACTGCTGTTAGCGCTCTGCGGGCGAGCTTCAATAACACTGCCATTCGATGTGTTGGCGCTCTGCTGATTGGAGAGCTGGAAAGTGCGGAGTATATTATTTATCGGGCAAAGGAGGATGGGGCGAGGAACGCGCTGACGATGAGGCGGAGCTTGAAGAGGAGTCTCACTCATCCACAACCGCAGCCTGGGCTTTACCAAGCTTGGAATCTAATATAGAGATTTTGCCTGCATAGCAGATGTGCGATTTTCCTGATACTATAGGAACTAACTAATAGTTGGTTTATAGTAAATTTATCAGTAAACGAGCAGTCTTCCCCGGCATTCATCCATCAACTGTGCATCTCGCCGTCCACTTTTCACTAGAGCCAACCATGCTAAGGCTGGACGGCTTGGGCCTCGGCAACCTTGCGTTGCACTTCATCGTGGACCTTCTGCTCCAGGTCCTTCCGCGTCTCTTCCATCAAGCGAGCAACTTCTTCTTTGATGCTTCTCTGGACATCACGGACTATGTCGCTCTGCACAGCCGCCAGCTTGTCCCCGACGGCCTGTTCCGCCTGGCCAGCGATCGTCCTGGCCGTAGTTTCTATATGTATCTTCAGGCCAGAGTCCATCTTGACTACTGCATTGGTGCATACATGCTTAGGAATGAGTTATCTCTCACAGATGCCGTCAAGCTCTTTGATCCGCCCCAGTTGCACCCTGGTGAGCAGCTGAATTGGCTGGGCGAGTTTCCCGAAGTCGATCTTGTTGTCATCGCCCTCCAGGGTGAGAGCGAGTCGGATGACGGCTGAGAAGAGCTCGAAAGTCAGGTCCTCGACGTATTCCCGGTGCGCTGCGACAGCGCTATCCTCCACGGCATCTTGGTAGCGGCCACACCGGTTGCCGCACTCAACGAGGTTCTTGACGAGGTCGAGCACATCACTCATCACCCACAGCCCGGAGCGCAATGCGGATTCTAGCACCTCCAGCACGTCCTTCTTACGCTTTTTGTCCCGTCCGGCGTCGCCGGAGAGAGGGGGAGTTTGGAGCATGTCTTCCAGCCGCTGTTGCCTCTGCCTCTGCTGCATGAGCTCCAAAGCGATAACGTCGCTCCTGTCCATGAAAGTCATCGGGGCCCAGGTACCGGGAGGATTTCCGGCGTGATCTTTCCCCCGCCAAAGACTCCAGCGACTTCTCAGATGAGACCTGTATTGGATGCCGTCTTCCCAGTACCTATCACCGTAAAACGCATTGGGTACGAAGTCCACGAATGCCCATCGGAATGGAACCATGGGCGACGCGCCCTCGTACTTGCCACCCTTGTAGCGATCCAGCTGGCGGGACACGCGTTCAAGGGACACATCCACAAGATGTGGCAGTTTGCCCATAATGCAGTTGATGCCGGCCCAAAAGCAGGCTTTGTACCTGAAGTCGCTATGACATAGATGCTGAATGTCCAGCTTGTGCTGGGGCGCAACCCTCCGGATAGCGTCCAGCTGGTCATGGAAGGGGGCCTTCGAGACCAGCTCAGATAAAAATTCCGAGTCACCGAGGAACCGAGCCATGGGTAATTCCCACTGGAGGATAACGTTCGCAAGGAGGTCATGCTGGTCTCCCAGTTTGGCTACCCCGAACTCCCGCGACGTTGACGAGCCATTTCGCAGCAACGTTGTATATAGTTTTGCGACATCTAGAATACTCGCGTACTCCGACCCCTCGGCACCTTGGAACATGGCCCTCTCATACGCCACCGTCCAGAAGGGCGTGGTAGCGAGGAACTGGGCGCCATGTGACCGCAGTGCCTCGATCACGTTGTCTTTGGGGCTCATGTGCGTCTCATCATGCGCGAATGCCGCCTGTGCAGCGGTCCCAAGACAGCCACTTACAATGTTGGGATTCGCCTTCTTCTCTAACAGCAGCTTGAGGGTGCTGAGTTGTCCTGCCGCCAAGGCCGCCTGAATGGCAGTGACGAAGGGGCTGGCAATATGGTTGACGTCTAAACCGTTCTCGAGAAGGAGATAAACGATGGCGTTGTGGCACTGGAAGGCCGCCACATGCAGTGGATTACCGAGATCTCCTTGGTCTTCATCCTGCAGTTCCGCACCGGCTCGGAGCAGCTTGTCTACCGCGTCTCGGTCCCCTCTGGCGGCCGAGGCATACAGCGCTGTTCCGTGTGGTCGTTTCTCGGAATTGACATCGGCCTTGTGCTTGGCCAACTCTTCGAGGGATTTCGAATTGCCTTTGTACGCAGCCAGCTGAAGGGCGGTCCCGTCTGGCCCAGGCTGGTCGAGAAGAGCGACTCGCTGATCCGCGGCATCAATGGGGAGGCGTGCAACCAGGGTGATGAGCCGCTTAAAAATTTCTTCCAGGTTTAACTTTACAGCGTAGTACACGGGCGATGGTAGCGTCTCATCCATTCCGCAATCCGGGTCGTACGTCCTGAGCCAAAAGCGCATCTTGGAGTCATCCCACAGCACCTCAGAGCATATGTGGCTCTCCACATGGTCGAGCTGGCCGGGAAATTCATTGGATGCTTTCTTCCGATCGATCTTAGCGTAATGGCGGAACAAATACTCAGCCGCGTACCTCTGAGCCGGGCCTTCGGGACGTCCTCCATCTGCCGCGGTGCTGCCGGTGCTGGTGCTCTGTCTGTCCTCCTCAGAGTCAAAGTCCGCACGACCGACGGAGTAGGCATCGAAATCATCATTGTTAGCGCCGCCTCCGTGACTGTTGCCATCGTGACTGTCGCTGCCCAAGTCGGAAGTAGCACCAGCACCGTGATACCAGTCGACTTCGGAGCCAGTTTTTGCCGTGGCGTTGAGGGGACATTACGCGAGGTCATTATTTATAGTTATCTTCAGACTTCTCAGAAGACTTCAATCAAAAAAATCCAAGCAATATACTATAACACGACTCTAACAAGAGACGCAGATCATGTGATGAAAGGCCCCAACAGGCGCATGGAATGGATACATCAATCTACAACACTGCCTTTCCTATCAAGTTTCAAGAGAGCACTGCCTGACACACGGGTGAATTCGGTAACAAGCTTGAATTAATTCTAAGTTGTTCCCAAGGGAAAACCCTCAGGGGAATAAAAACCCTCGGGCACTTAGTTTAAGCGAATGTGCACTGACTGCCACCCCCTTCAACTGCCCCAAAACCTTCGTATACGACGCTCACCGGCACACACCAGACGCAGCACCCGGCTGCTGGAGGCAAAATCCCGAGCAGCAAGGCGGGTCGGAGTCCGTAGTCTACAACAAGCAAATCAGCAATAGCCCCTGTCATGCTAATTTTTTTTTTGTTGTTGTTGTACTCACGCAAATGTTACCGTTTGGGAGGCATGACTGGGCAGTAGCCTGAGCCGCGAAGACGGCAATGGCAGCGTAGAAGTAGGTGGAAATCTGCATCTTGATTGAGGGGGCCGGTTGAACGTTGGTTGGTGTTGGAAAGTGGTTGATGGCTTTTGTATTGGAATCGAATTGTTCTGTTGTGACTGTTGAGGTTGTTTCGAGAGACGGAAGGAAGGGAGATTCTCTCTTACTTTATAGTTTTTCTGGCCGTGGAGAGGCACGGCCTGCGGTCTTGGGATGCTCATCCCCCATTCAGTCAGGATAGCCTACAAGGCTGCGTTGATATTACCTGATTGGCATACAAGTAGTAATATTACGTTAACTCTGATAGTACTGTTGCGATCTCGGCTTGTCGTGATTGGGCTTGCAACCTGTTGCGTGAAAAGAATGCAGGGTGCTTAGCAAGACACAGTCAGAACTATCTGTGACATCCAAATCTGGTATCGCCGCCGACTACCAGCTACAACCATCATAAGTATCAGCCTCTTCAGAACGGGCATAAAACGGATATAACAGCCATTAATTAGTTTATCCTACATGTACCGGCCTATGAAATGGTCAGTTGAAGATGTGTCGAACTGCGGTATCTTCTACTCCCAACCGAGTTAACTATGTGCCTCCACGCATAAACGAATACCAAGGCCACATAACCCATGCAATCTGAAGTCTTGGTGTCGAGGCGTCATATTCATTGACTTCGGAAAAGGCGGATGCCGCTTTCTCACCATGAAGCCCGATACCCGAACTTTGATTCCACTTGCGGTGTTCAATTTGCTGTCGTCACCGGTCACGGAAATATTGTGAATAAGCCTTAAAGCACCGGGTGTGGGGACTCACCTCGGTATAGGCAACGATCATCACTCGGATATGAACTGCAGTCAGCAAGGAAGTTCTCGGACGGCCCATTGGTTTTCTTGAAGTTACAATATGCGACTGACAGCTCGTCTGCTGACAGCTCAGCCGCACCTTTTCTTATAGACATGTAAGGTTGAGGCCAAAAAATGCAAATGAAGCCATTTACATAATGGCTTTACCCCCCCTCCCCCACCTTCAACGCGCAATCATGCATTACGGATGGAGTAATAGTATCATATTCATGACAATAATGGTATTTATTATCTAATGTTATAGGTAGATAGGAGGAAACGCAGAAGTTTGCGAAGGCTGACACAAGCTTACCGGTGCTGGCCCGGCGTAATTGAGGCGGAGATCGAGATCTCGCAACAGTATACGCTCCGTGTGTAACGCGAGCACGGCAACTGTTGCCGGCTTCCTCGGGTCGGCATTCTTTCCGGATTGACATGTATGGAAAATAAGATGAGAAACAGGAAAATGGAAGCAAACTGGTCAGCGGTACCTAGGTAGCTCGAAGCACCCGTTAGAGCACCCAGGCATGAGTAAGCCGAATTAAGATGACAAGTATGAAGACACAACTCACACGCATACCTTAGTAAAACAGTGAGCTAGAACCGGGAGTTTTTGCCGAAATCCATCGATGACGAGTGTCCCACAAAGACAGAATAGCTGATTCAAGTGAATTAATTTACACGAGGTACATTGGTAAACGGGCCCACTTCACATACAAGTTACTGGAGTCAAGGAGATGGAGCCCGACGAAAATATCGCTGGCACAATCGCCCAAATGTTTTCTTGGCTGGGGAGGGGGTTATGGGCAGAAGAATATTCGAGATTTCCATCAACCAATGACCTCTAGCTGGTGGTCGAGGAGGCCGCGTTGACTGTTACGTCGCCCCAGTTGGCCTATGACAAATACTTATGCAAGGCGATCCCGAAAGGATTCTTTTGCGATGTTATGGTTAAATTAGCTGTACGCTCGTATACACGTGGACCTGGCGATCGATTCTGGTATGTCTTTTGCCCAATGGATTCCAAATCCTGCTCTCTAGCTGCTGCCTCTTGATCTCTTGGGTTTGTAGCCGTATCACATGGATGGATAATAACAATAGCGGCACCTTTTCGGCTCTGCTGGAGGCGCAATAGTCAATAGTTCCGGCACTAAAGGTTGATACCACAGTAATGTCCTAATACGTGAGTAGTTAGGTAGATCATCAACGTCATTTCGGTCATCATTGTCTCGGAGTCCTCCTGCCCTCTCGGGGAAATCTGACACATGATGCCAGAGTCTCTCTGTTACGCTACTTCGGCTTACTACTTCCGGTGCTTCAGATATAGGAGTTACTTTCGGTGACTGGTGGATTTGTCCAATTATGATGGGCCCTTCGGGCTGGTGTACTGGCTCCGGAGTTTTAGTTGCGCGAAATCACATCCAGCGAAACTCCCGCCCCGACGCCTGAGCCTCATTATTCCCCCGCCGCCGCTGCGGTATATCATTTTCACGCGATTTTGCCTTCGATCCTTTGACTTCATCCCACATTCTGAATTATCTTTGAAGAGTTGCGTGGTGGGATCATTTTCTGCGACAAGAAATGAAGCTGTGTGGTCCCTCTTTGTTAGCTGAACTCTGCAGGAGAGGTGCCGAGGCGGTGGCGAAGAATGCTACAGTAATGACAGTAATGTGTATTTTCCGAGCGCCTGCGGGTATGCAACCATTATTTGCTGAACGGGTAATTCAGCGGAGCGGGACGTATATCTCGCATGCAAAGCATGCGAGATATGCGGCCCGCGTAGCGTTCTTACCCAGCGTAATCATCCGAAAGTTATTTGAGTCTGGATTGGTCTGTTCAGAATCCTCGAGTCTGGATTGGTTAATAATGATATACCTCTAAAAGTATTTAGCCGAGAGGAAATTATTAAGAAGACATATCGTTGAAAATCGTGGTCCGTTGTTGAAGAGGAAGGCGCGGGCCGGAAGGGGGCGTAGTGAGGCGCCACAGGCTCAGCGCCACAGGCAAGGGGTCCTAAAGGGTTCCCCCCTAGAAACAAGAAGAGGACGCCTTCAGAACAGACTAAATCTATTACTAAGTTACTTTAAAATAGTTAATTCATATAGTTTAGCGGTTTCTATAGTATTAATAAGAAAGAAGCGTGGTTAATATTGGGCGTGGAGCGTGCTTGGGTTGCTTAGTTAGCCAGGAGCTATAGAGGTACGGGGATAAGCAGAACGCTACGCCGCAAGCGGAGTGGGCCAGCATATCTCGCACGTGAAGCGTGCGAGATATACGTCCCGCTCCGCTAATCCCTGGGCCGTTGGGTATGCGAGTTAACGATTGGCGAGTTGACGATTGCTTCGGGCTGGCAATAGAATGTAGATACTAGGGCTGACAATTGAGCCAGCGGCCCCAAGGTCTATTTTACCATAGCGGGGAGGCTTAGTAGTAGAGAGGTGCCAAATGTTCAGAAATCTGTGTTTCCAATGGCAGCTTGCTCCAGCTGATGCTGTACTTCATAATAGAGCCATATGCCTTTAAGATATGCGCTTAAATCTCTTCATGACTATAATCAGGGTTTAGAATACGTTTCTAAGTCATTATTAATTTACATTAGTCCCTTAAGTTTAAAGTTTACATGCATAATTAAATAATTTAATTAATAAATTAATTAATATATTAATAATTTAACTGATATATTAATAATTTGATTAATATATTAATAAAATATTTAATGCATTCATAAATTAATTAATATATTAATAAATAAATCAATAAATATTATTTACCATTTAATAATTATATTATAAAATAAAAGATTATAGTTGAAATTCTCCTAATTATAGGGTCCTGGTCTCCTTATGGTGAAGCCGTTAATGCCTTAGGCATGAATGTATTGCGCTATTTACCGGACTATAGGTAATATTACGCTTTAGATAACTAGCAATTTAATTCACTCTTATAACAATAAGTTTGCAACCGCATATAGCTATATCTGGCCCGTGCGATCCACGTTTAACTGGAAGTGCCATTTATAACTGAATAGCACTGCTATGAAAATAGCTATAACGGTTTCAGGCCATACTGATGATCGTATTATGAGTCAGCCATAGCAGGCGTCAGGCCCTCCAGCTTCAAGTTCTACCAGCATCCAAATCATATTGGATCTTCACCTAGAGACGCCCAGGTTTCTGCCCATATACGGCGAATTCCAGGTCCAACCAAGAGCGAGATACTTAGCGCTACTTGGTAATATTGGAGTTGCTACTAATAACAACCTATTCGATTTCCTCTCCCAGCAGCTACACCAGTTTGAGGTTATATTCTATATGCTGGGGAATCATAAGCTGTATTTAGGCTCATATGAGGATGCTGTAGCAATGATGGAAGCATTTAAGGCATTAAATACATCTAAAAGAGCTCTTAAATAGCAGGATGGTTATATTAAGCTCGGCTGATTTATCTTTATGAACCGCAGGAGATTTGATCTCTCACCTAAGGTAACTATTCTAGGCTATATACTCTTCTCTTATATCTCAGACTATTAGCGCAATACTATATCTGTGTTTATCTCTAATTACTCTAGTATTGCAGGTTGTTCTGTTGATAGGCATAATGCTGCACATGAGGCTGATCTAGCCTGGCTTAACACCAAGGTTAAGGCTATCACTAGAGACGAATCATACTATAGTATTATCATTCTTATATACTATAGTCTGATGCCCGCGCCTAAGGCCAATAGCCTGGAGCATCTGGAGGACTCTTGGTATGTATAGTCTGCGTTTGTGACTAACCTAATGGGGGAGTAATGCTGGATATTGCTATTAGTTAAGGTCTGAGCGTTTGGGTATATATATTATAATTATGAGTTTATTAATAAGAGGGCTAGAAAGCTCATTATTGCAAACTAGAGAGGATATAGATGCAAGGATATCTTTAACTTTAATGGTAAGAAAATAATTAATACCGGGTAATATAGTATCTGGAGAATACTATTTAAATTGTATTTATTTAATTATCCTAAAGCTCTTCTATTTTAAATAAAAGTAGTTATTCTTATCTTAATAAGTATAATAAGAAGCTGCCTTAGATGTCTTCTGAAAGATACTACTAAGTGCCTACCGCTGGCTGCAATAAGAACCTTTAGAGTTAGTCCGGCTTCCCGCTTAGCTATTATTTGCACATTAACCTGAGCTACCCGTCTGACTCCTATGGGCAGATTAACTAGGGGTGCCCGGTTAGCTACTAAAGCTGAGATTACTTTAGCTTAAGTAAGTATGATTAGAGCTGGAGTTTAGGTCTGAACTGTTAGTTTATAAGCTTGCGCCTTTAAAAAAGGCAGCAGTCTTAAGGTTCTCTTTTAGAAACAGACCCCAAAAGTCTCTAGTATAAACCTATTTAAGCTAGGTTCTATCTATATTGTAACTTCCTTAAAGGGCCTAGAGATAGAATAAAATATCTTAAGCATTCTTTTATTTCTTCTCCTGGAAATTATAATTACTTGAAATTCTGTATTGCTACTTGTGTGCCTTTATGTTTAGGAGAAAGAGAATAATCCCGACTTTAGCACTATTTGAGATTACTATATTATATAAAACCTTAAATAGTAGTTCTATATTATTAGTAGTTATAAGGTTAAGTAAATAACTATAGCTATCTAAAGCAATAAATCTATAGTTAATATATTAAATAAGAGGATTAATGAAGAATCAATAGTAAGGTATTATTACTGCGATTTATTTGAGTTTCCTATACCCTAAATGCCTAATATAGCCGCTACTGTGGCGAACAAGTAGATTCTCTGTAGAACCTTTTAACCACCTACCTCCTATGAGAACGTTAACATCTGCTATCCGCCGTCTGCTTCCGTATTCTGCTAGGGCACTCCCTCTAATAATAATGTAGTTAATACCTCTTAGGTAATTGTTAATTGCGTTTAAAAACTTGTGTCTAGTTGACTGGCTTATGGTAACCTTGACGCTGGAGCCCTGTGTAGCAGCTGTCCTGGCCCCGGCATGGCATGGACCCAACCTCCCTAGGGATGGTTCTGCAATAGTATTGAGTTCAGTAGTTAGGGCCGTGCATTTGCGTGAGGTTTGCTAGAGGAGCACCCTATAATGATATATACTAGTATAACAAAAGCTGAGTTAAGGTAGATAAATGGGGGCAAAAAATATAAATAGAAATACTTAGCTTTATAGATTATCTTGACTTAAGCGGCCTATATACTTCTACTTATATTTTAAGGACTAGCTTAAAATAGATGGATCTTATGTGCAAAATATGGGCCCCATTTGCGGCACAGTAAGTATATAGTATTCTATTAGTATTACATGCCTACTAAATGGGCTGCTATGGCTACAGCCTACTACTCTAAATGAACTGCGCCCCTATAAGATAGCCAATAATTGCATCAGATACATTGCTACTACTGTATATATTATCTTTAAGTAGTTAGCGGGAGACTGATGTCATATGGAGGATTCTTTAAAATGGCCCTTAACCAGGTTAGAGGCGTAGTTTTTAAATTTAGGGGTCCAATAGGCCGCTAAACGCTGCTAATAGGCGCTGCTGCTAATTCTCCAAGCAGCTGATAACGCTACTAATAAGGAATTTTGCCGCCCTTTGCTTGGTCTGAAGTGTAGCTTGGACCTTAAGCTTATTACTCTCTTAGCGTTCAGTTTATAGCTTAGCATCTAATGTTATTATTTATAGTGAGTTGCTAAGTATTAACTACTAGTCGCTAGAAACAACTATCTATATCCAATTGTTATTTAATTTAGATAAAATACAGCTAAATACTTGTGTGGATAAAAGGCTGCTAGCTGAGTATTAAGGCGGAGTGAAGTAAAGAGCTGCACCTAGCTGAATGATATAAGCCTTGCAATATCCTAAAGCAGTATGGTATAGCCTATATGGTGTGGTTTAAGGATGCCCTGGCTTATTATGGGAGCGATACTGTGGTCTTTGAGTTATACCTCCTTGTGCAGGATGTGCTAGAGGCAATGAGGATCCTTACACGGGCCGGATATAGGAAGTTAATAACCGACCCTAAAGCTACCAAACCAATATATAATAACCGCGCTTGTTGGGGTAGGGTTAAACTAGCAATAGCATCCGGGAGTCCCGGCAATAAGGTTGTCCTAATCTTAGCCTATAACTGGGAATATAATATTACCTAGCAGCTTACCCCTTGCGGTCCTTATTCTCTGCCGCTACCCCTCCTTAATAAGTTTATTGACTCGCTCATATCCTGCTAGCTCGGTTTATCGGAATCAGAGTATACGGCCAGACTCCTCTAGTTAATGTCCCTCAGAACCCTCATCTATTATGCCTATAACCTCCCAGGCCCTAAGGGCAGCGCCGTGTGTACCGTCAACTTTACCCTGCGGCTAATGCCTAAGCACTGGGAGCTGCACTACAACCTCATTGGCTGCTACCCACAAAAGGCCGGGATCTCGACCTACTGGAAGTATGAGTACCACGTGATGCGGTGCAGGGAGATCAAGGAGGGGAGGTTTGTAACGCGCCCGTACCCCACCACTAATGTGCCTATCTCGCTGGCCGAATATCCGCACCTGACCGGCTTGGATGCGTGCTACAGGCTGAAGAATAAGAGCGCCAGGCGTCAGGTGGGTGCGAAATGTGCTGCTAAGATTGGCGAGGGGCCGACTGACATTTATTAGAAGCACTTGGGCAGTATAAACGAAGCAATTTGATATATTAGGCCCCGCACAAGCTTGTCGACTGCTACTATCACTACGCACCGTCAGCTAAGCCGGCTCATAATAATAGCAGTGTTTTGATATGGGCTACTAGTTTTGTGAAACTAGAAGTCATAATCGAGGTCGTTGTCAGGGCTTCTCTACTCGCCTTTGTTCCTGCTCCGGAGACGGTGAGAAGTAGTTGCATGGAGCAGAATTCCGCTTGTCTCGGCCTCATAATTTTCCGAGTCCTCCTGGGAATGGAGCTCTACTAGGGCATTGACTGCTTTGAAGATAATATGCGCGATATAGTGTACTATTCGTAGCACAAGGTGGCTTTGGATGGCTTCTTCCAGGGCCGATCCCACAGGTTCCATGATACCCTCAGGTGGATCATTTCTAACCTATTGTGTTTGAACTAGACTTATCGATTTTATCGTAGATAAATATAATGTTATCAGTTCCAGTTAGTTTAATATCTTAGCGTCGTTCTTTAAGCATTAATAAATTGCACTCTTGTGCCTGGTGTTAATCATCCTAGTCCATGGTGGCAAATCCCTTGTTCCTTTCCTCGTACACAGACGTCCATGCCTCAGCGGTTTCAGGGTCCATGCCCGAGTCACCGTCCCACTTCGGTTCTTCTCTGTAGATAAGGTCCTGCAGATTTGCTTCCACAACAGCGCCGTTGGGGCCTGAACTAGCCCATTTCTCCCTTCCACCCGTGGCCAGCCTGTCAAATTCGCCAAGCTCGTCGAAGGCCCGCATCATCGTCGCCATGGGCGTGATCATCGACTCAGGGAACGCCTCCATCAGCCCGGGCGGCGCGAGCCCCGTCGCCACGAGGGCAGGGCAGACGCAGTTGACCCGTATCCCCACCCGCGCGGCCGCAGGGGCCACGGCCCGCGTGAGACCCACAAGGCCGTATTTGGAAGAGCTGTATTGCGGGTTCGGCTGGTGAACGCGGAGCCCGGCGACCGAGGACGTGATGACGACCTTGCCGCCCCTGCCGCGGGGCTGCTGCTGCGCTGCCCCCGCCTCCCCTGCAGGGCTGTCGTCTGCCAGGCTCATGTAGTGCGCCGCGAGCTTCAGGCCGTAGTACGGACCATAGAGGTTTACGGCAAAGGTCAGCATGTTTGGCCGCCGTGGCGGGCGCGCTGCGTCCCCTGAGATGCTCGCGAAGATGGCATCCCGGTCGTCGATGCCCGCGTTCAGCGCGACGAAGTCCACTACTTTGAGTTAGTCATCTGCCACAGAGCCCGGAGTAATGAATTTTGGATGGCCCTAGTAGAAGACGGATGGGCCACCGTAGCATGGGGTGCCTTAGACATACGGCGGGAGAAGCGCGCATAGGCGGTTTGGAAGGCGGAAGCGAGCTGGTCCCAGTCTGAGACATCTGTCTGCAGGAATGTGGTGGACTCGGCCGGGGTTGGGGAGATTGGGGCTTGGATGTCCAGGACGAAGATGTGCCAATTCTTCGAGGCTAGGTGATTGGTTAAGGCCAGGCCGATGCCTGAAGACCCTCCTGTCACCACGGCCACGCCGACTGGATCAGATGACATCGTAGCCGTGACGTATAGAATTAAGGTAAAAGCAATTGGTTTTGTAGATACCTGGGAATGATGAGAACGGGATACGTGCGGTAATGTTAGAATACTTGTTAGTTCATCCTGCGTTTGGGGATTAAGGAGGGGAAAAGGACATCATCGGCAATTCATTAGGAACCGAAGGGGTTATTAAGTTTGTACTTCTCACTAGATACAAACCCTCCCCAACTTTTCTTCTACTACTTAGTAATTAATCCCTAACTTTTATATTATTCTACCTACCATAATAATGTTACTGATTCTTATATCATAAAACTCTTTATTATCTTTTTAGCCTTAATTATTAAATTAAGTATTATGAACTAACACGATAGTAACCCAGGATCCAGGATAGCCAGCACCAACTGCTATGATGCAACCCTGCAGGCATAAGATAACGGGATGCGCTAGAATAGGGTTAGAGTTAAGGACCTACCTTAATCAATGGAATCGCCATTAATTCCATTGATTAATACTCTATTGATAGAATTATTATTAACTTTATTGATTATAAATAAAGAGTTAGAATATATATATGAATATAGTTATTACTATAGTAGATAGCTTTTACAGTATAGACTCTTTAGTTGTTAATCTAAGTATTTAGTTTTATTAACTAGATAGCCTTATAGCTTCTAATTATACCTTCTTTATAAATAGTATTTTTATATATTATAACTTAAGTATATGCTGCCTTTGTGCCGCTCTGTTAATATAAACCCTGTAGGTTACCTACTGAACCTTATAAAGGTTTAGTATGATTATAATATTTTGATAACTCTTATTTAGAATGGCTATATATATAACTGATTGAGTGATATGAAGATATAATGTTGACTACCTCCTCTAATAACGGATAGGTCTAGGTNGGCCGTATAGTCATCCATTAGCCTGGACTTCATTATTAAGCTACCCCTCTTATGAGAACCCTTAACTGGAGTACTATATAATAGTATTCTGATAGTAGTTTATAGACTAAGCAAATATATATACTTTATATTATATAAGGAAGCTAGCACTATAGAAGAACTTGCATATACATTCTTATAAATTGTTATAAGTAACTACAGAATACTATATGAAATTATCTTAAATAGAGATAAGCTCTTTATATTAAACTTTTAGAAGTTACTAATAAAGCAACTTAGAGTAAGGCATAAGCTCTTAATAATAGTATATCTATAAATAGATAAACAAATAGAATAAATCAACTAGATTATAGAATAATATCTCTAATATTATATTAACTAATTACAGGATAATTAGGTTAAACTGCTACTATTAGCACAATTTGCCTATAATAGCACAACTACCAGCACAACTAAGCAGTTACCTTTCTTTACACTCTACGGATATAAACCTTAGGCATACTATAAATTACTACTAGATAACACCCCAGCGAAATCAGCATAATAAAAAGCAATATAAATTAGATAAATCTAGAAGGATATTTAAGTAGAATTTTCTTTTATATAAGAATGAATATTAAAGTATGTAAATTAAAAAAGAATTAAGGGATTAATTCTTAAGGGGGGAGATAAGGTCTACCTCCTTTATTAAAATATTAAAACCAAGCAACCTAATAAAAAGCTTAACTATAAGAAAATCAGCCCCTTTAAAATTTTAAGAAAACTTTTAGATACTAACTATAAACTCTCATTACCTAAA
Organism: Stenocarpella maydis; assembly: GCA_002270565.1. Taxonomy (NCBI): domain Eukaryota; kingdom Fungi; phylum Ascomycota; class Sordariomycetes; order Diaporthales; family Diaporthaceae; genus Stenocarpella; species Stenocarpella maydis. Next base: position 67,148 of record NQMI01000062.1, read on the forward strand.
GAAATAAAACAATACCCAGTCTTTTATATCTCACTCTTAGAACCAGCATATAAAAATATAAAACTTGAAATATAGATTAAAACTCTTAATAAATATAATAAGGAATATAAAGTAGAAAACATTATGGACTTAAGATAGTACCAAGGGATAATAGAGTACCTTATTAAGTGGAAAGGCTATAACTCCAGCGAGAATACATAAGAACCAGCCTAAAACTTAACCTACCATTATAATAAACTCAAAAAGTACCATATGCAGACCACTATAGAATAATTCTAGAAACTAGGAACGCGGCCTAAAAACCTTATATATAATGAGCCATAACGAACTCACATTATAATGAAACTATATAATAAACCCTAGACTTTACAGCTAAAATAGGGAAAATAACTAGCAAGAGACTAATTATAATAGAAATAACTAGAAGCTAGCAACTAGTTAACCCCTTAGAAAAACATACTAATACCAGTCACCCTATCTAACTAATAACCTAAATACTAGTCACACCCAAAACCTATCTAAATAAATACCAGTATCCACACCCCGCACCCCAGTGAATACTAATCACAGAAAAATAAGACCAGAACGACACAATATAACCAGTAAACTAAGAACGGCCAGGAGCCAGGACCAGTCAAACAACGGTTAAACAAGTTCCATTCCCAGTAATAAGAATCAGGCACTAAGACAAGCCACCTATAGGCACATTTCCTTTACTACCCTTATTACTAGTACCCACAAATTTAGACCAACTAGTACTATTATCTATTAAGGAACTCCAATTAAAAACTCCTACTTTACCCTTAGAATGCAGCCACGCCTCCTGTGCTACCATCTCATTAGCCTCCTCGGTGGAACTTTAGTGAACTATCTTAGCAGACTGATTAGTAATCCACCTCTACTTAGCATCAGCTTCCTCCTTTTCCATACAATCCAACTTATCTAAATTCAACAAACCCTAATGGATAGCCTGAAATATCCGCTTATATTATATATGCTTTTGCTTGCGCAAACAAAGGAGCTTCTCCTCTAACTCTTCAATCTCATCCTCTAGTTTTTAGTGCTAAGCTGAGATATATAAAAGGTCCTTAGAGTTATTCAGTTTTAGGACATCGCACTTTAACCGCTACTACTAAATGCACTCAATATAACAACTAGAGGCCTTCTCTAAGACCTTGCAACTCTCAATGCTCTGCACCTTGTAAGAAGAATAAGGTTGTATAGTAATAGCATTCTGCAGAATAGTAAATAATAAGGAATTATGTTGCTTAACCTTCCTAAAACAATGAGATGATTTAGAAACCTAGGAATCCTTAACTCCAAATAATATAACGGATTGGAAAGGTATAAACGGAAATACTAATAAATGAAAATAACTTACAAAACACTTTTGAGGACAAAAGAAGCAAGGAGGGAGATAGTGTTATAAGCCAACACACATTAGCGGCTAACTACTATAGAAGATAACCCCGTAGGACGGGAAACAGCTCCCGAAAAGGTTGTCCCGCCTGATCCAATCAGTAACGCCACCTTATTAGGGTTAGGGTCTAGCTCGCAACGCTTGATTGCAAGCCATACAAGCCCGCTCAAAGGATAAAGTATCAAGCCTCATGTAATAGCTTGATAGCTCGGTATATAAGCCTATAAGCTACTAAAGAGTCAGAATATATATATAGATATAGTCATTACCATAATAGATAGTTTTTATAGAATAGACTCTTCAGTCATTAATCTAAGTATTTAATTCCAACATTAGATAGCCTTACAGCTAGTAATCATTATTAGCTAATAATATTGCTCAATAACCGCCTAACAATATATTCCGAATATAAACCCTTGATCTTTCAGGTTTAATGTACTCGGGAACCCTTTGATCATTACACCAGGACCCAGGGTAGTCAAGACCAACTGCCACAACGCAACCCCGCAGGTACAAGATAACGGGATATGCCAGGCCAGGGTTAGGGTCCAGGACCCATCAGCAACCTGAATACATTAACTATATCCATAGTCTACATATTCCACTATAGTAACTATAGACATAGGTAATATAGTTACGTAAAGAGTTAGAATATATATACAGATATGATTATTACTATAGTAGATAGCTCTTATAGAATAGACTCTTTAGTTATCAATCTAAATATTTAGTTCTACTAACTAAATAGCCTTACAGCTTCTAATCATACCCTCTTTATAAATAGTATCTTTATATACTGTAACTTAGTTATATGCTACCTCTATGCTGCTCTACTAATATAAACCCTATAGGTTACCTACTAAACCTTATAAAGATTTAGTATAATTATTACATTTTAATAACTCTTATTTAAAATAACTATATATATAACTAACTAATCAATGTAAAGATATAATATTAACTACCTCCTCTAATAATAGATAGGCCTAGATCATAAATGCTTAGGAAATAGCCTTATAAATTGGAGCCCTTTAATAGGAAATTAATTATTTCTATATAATTTAGCAAGCTAAGGCTTATAAAATAAACAAGCCCAGCCCCTATAAGGAAGATGAGAAAGCTCTCTAGAAATTCCTTACTTAATACTATACTTACTTTAAGTATTATAAACTTTAGTTTAAAACTAATTATAATAAAATCATTTTTACTAGATATCAGCTTAAGGAAAACGCCCTTACTTAGTTTAAACCTATTCTTAGGGACTACTTAGAGAATAATAAAAAGGATTGAAATAATAATATTAAAGCCATTTTTAAGAAATATAATAACTTTAAATAAGCCTTAAAAGATACTTTTAGCAACCTAAATAAGGAATAAACTACAAAGTAATAGCTTATATAACTCAGATAGTAAGGCTTAGCTTCTAAATATACTACCTACTTTAAGAAACTTACCACTTATATTACTTAGAGTAATAAAGCACTTATAAGCTAGTTCTATAAACACTTAAAAGATATAAAAGATAAGCTCTCTAAAGTAAATAAGCCTAAGGAACTTATAAAATATATTGCTATAGCTATATATATTAATAATTACTTATTTAAATATTAATAAGAGTAATATTATGAGAATCCTAAAAACTAATAGAAGCCCTAATATTAATTTAATAATAGAAAGAAGTATTATTATAAAGGTAACTTCTATAGTAATTAGTAATAATAATAAGGAACTGCTTATAATACCTATTCCAGACCTATAGAACTTGATATAGCATAATAACGCCCTAATAATAGCTAGAAGTATTATAATTATAGAAGGCTAGGATATTTTTCTAAAGAATACTATTAATTTAGAAAATAACTATAGAAATCTATTTCAAAAGGATAATAATAGGTTGATATAATTATATATTATAAATGGCCTAAATCATATAGCTATTTATTTGATAACGAATGCTTAATATATTTGTATGGTAAGACCCCTTGTATTTATTAATCTAACCTTTGTATGGAATGTTTAACCCACCCTAATAAGAGTGAACTTAAGGATCTAGATAATTTATTAATTATTCCTAAGAAAGTAGTTGAGGCTGGCCCTAAGTATGGAGCTCTTAACTAGACCTCTTGCTTTAATAATTAGTACTTGTTATATTTTTTAGAGAAAGAAGCCTCTGGATGGTTCCCTAAATAACCTTAATAAGAAAGATAGTTATTAATAGGAAGATAAAGACTATTATATAGAATAGTAATGAATAATAGTAATTTAGATTGCTTAAGCGCTAGAAATGATGGCTAAAGAAATAATAAAGACTCTATATAAGATAATGGTAAATACGGAAATCCTAATGAAAATCCTAAGAAATACTTAGGAAAGTGCTAATCTATTGCGTTTAGTACTAGTATAACTAGGATTGCTGTTGTAGGAGTACCCTAAGTACAGGCTGTAAAAGAACTACAGCAGTCTTTTATTAGAGAAATTGGAGATGAGGCCTGTCTCTGGCTATAGTACTCCAAGTATATAGAGATCTTATAGATCTTATGCGTTTAGTATGCTTGCTATATTTACTTTTAGGAGAAAGCTAGTTAATCTTTCTTTTTTAAAAGGTTCTACTTAGGATCTATTATAAGAACTTAGAAGAATTTGAAAATTAGGTATTAAAAGATTGCGAGTTATAATAAAACTAAGGTTTATATAATTATTAACCTTAATAGGGAGCTACTACTTGGATGCCTATAAGGACTTAATAGAGTATAGGTATATAAGTTGACTCAATACCCTATCTACCTAAATGAGAAACTCCTCTAGTATAAAGAAATAGAATAATGATATAATTGGAAATAGTAATATTTAGTATATAAATAATGAAAATGGGCAAAAAGTAATAATTGCTTATAGAGGGATAATAGTTAATTATAAAATATTAGTTCCTATATATGATTTATAGAAGTTATATATATATTATTTTTAAAGTAAGTATTTATAAAAAAATATATAGTATATTATTAGATAGTAATACTTAGCGTAACTTTATATTATTAAGTATTATTA
>NQMI01000062.1:71738-195856 GCA_002270565.1 Stenocarpella maydis
TCTGATGAATTTGTGCTATAGAATAGCATTCAGTTCAGCGTGTGTGTGTTTCGGCAGGGTCGCAGTATGGTGCTCTGAGGCGAATTGGGACGATTGACAATGGTCTGGACAACTTTGTATTGAATTAAGTTGGGCTTCTGTAAGCCCTCCTTATATACCCTCCGACGTCGTCTCACCCCTGGGCACGCTGCGGTAGGCTCTGGTGCAAATTTGCAAATGCCGGAAAATTCGCCCTTCCAACACACCATCTTTGGTTCCAAACAACTAGCCAACTACAGCCCTAGCAATGCCCAAATTAAGTACATATAAACTTCAGAAATTAGGCTATCTAATGCACTAAGTTATATACTTTTTGGGTAAGAAATAAGGGTAATGCAGAGGTCTGAATTAAGGTGCAAATGCAGGCTAAAATAATCGACTCACGGCCACCAAACTCATGTTGCGTCACGCACGCACTGGGCGTACTTATGTAAGTCTAGGGTAACCCCTTGCTAAAAAGTCTAGGGTAACTCCTTGCACGAACTCTAGGGTAACTCCTTGCTGAGCGGTTCCGTTTAACAGGAATAAAATAATAGTCTAATATAAACCAACTCTTAGAAGCCCTAACCAACCAGTGAATATACTATATGTTAGCAATAAATATAGTAATACTTCCTATACTTAAGAAAAAAAAGGATAAATATAAGCAGACTAGTAAGAATATTAAAAGAATATTATAAGTTTAAAAAAGTATTCTAAGAGAAACTTAATATAATATTACTATAATATATATAATAGGATTACAAGATACACTTAAAACTAGGGACTATACTATAATTTAAACCTATCTATAGACTTAATGAAGAATAACTTAACGTACTTAAGGAGTACCTTAATGAGAACCTTAAGAAAGGATTTATTAGATCATTATAATTACCAGCAGGATACCTAATCCTCTTTATAATAAGGCAAAATAGTAAATTATGATTATGTATTAACTATTAGCATTTTAACAATATTATAATTAAAAACCAATATCCCTTACCTCTTATTAAAGAACTTAGAGATTAACTTAAAGGAGTAAAATAGTTTATGGTACTTAATCTAAAGTATATATACAACCTTACTCAAATGAAAAAAGGAGAAGAATAAAAGATAGCATTCAGAATGCACTATAAATATTATAAAATAACGGTTATGGCCTTTAGATTAACTAATATATTAGCTTCATTTTAAGAAATAATTAACTATACTTTATATAAATCCCTAAATATCTTTATTATTCTTTATCTTAATAACATTCTTATCTTTTTGGAAAACCTCAAAAATTGTAAAGAATATATTAAGAAAGTATTATAAAAGCTTTAAGATATAAACCTCTTTATAAAACTAGAGAAATATATATAGTACTCTTAAAAAGTTAACTACCTTAAATATATAATTCAACTGGGAAAATTCAAGATGTAAGAAGGTAAAGTTAAAGCAATTAAGGAATAGCTGAAGCTAATTAATATTAGAAATATTAGACCATTCCTAGAATATATTAACTTCTATAGATAATTTATTATATGGAATAATAATATAATGAAACTCCTTATAAACCTTTTAAGGAAGGATCTTATATTTAAATAGATAAAAATAGAATAATAAGCTTTCTAAATACTTAAGAATAAAGTTATAAAAGACTCTATACTAAAAGAAGTAGACCCTAAAAAAGAACTTAAATTCTATACTGACGCCTTAAATGATGCTATAAGCAGAGACCTTACTTAAAAAGATAACTAAAATAAAATATATATTATTATAAACTTTAGCAAGAAATTCAATATATCAAAAACTAAATATACTATACTTAATAAGGAATTTATAATAATAGTATATGCATTTTAAGAATAGCAGTATTACCTTATTAGAGCTAAGAAATAGATTAAGCTCTATATAGATTATAAGAATCTTATAACCTTTATAATAACTAAGAATCTTAATAAATAATAAATTAGATATATAGAGTTCTTATTATAATTTGATATTAAGGTTATTCATGTGGATGGAGTTAAGAATGCAAGAGCAGATGTGCTTAGCTGAAGACCCAACCATTAGGAAAAGGATTTACCTATGGAATGGATAGTGTTTAAAACCCAAGAGGATATAAGTCTTATTTTTAACTATGAACTTAATGCTATAATTAGGGTTAACTTCCAAACTAGAAAAACCCCTGCTAATTTAAAAGAATAAAATAAGTTAATTATAGAAATATATAAAGCACTAGTATATAGCTACTAAGGTATTATAGCAATAATTAAAAGGATTTAGCGGAATTACTAGATCCCTAACCTTAAGAGGAAGGTTTAAGATGTCATTAGTAAATGTAATTCCTGTAATAAAAACAAGGCCTCTAGATATAAACCATATAGACTGTTAAAACTCCTGCTAGTACCTATAGCTATATAGTTATTTATTAGCCTGGACTTCATTATTAAGTTACCTCTCTTATGAGAACTCTTAACTAGAGTATATTATGACAGTATTCTGGTAGTAGTTTGTAGACTAAGCAAGTACATATACTTCATACTATATAAGGAAGCTAGCACTGCAGAAGAACTTATATATATATTCTTGTAAATCATTATAAGCAATTATGGAATGCTATATGAAATTATCTCAGATAGAGATAAGCTCTTTACATCAAACTTTTGGAAGTTACTAATGAAGCAACTCGGAGTAAAGCACAAGCTCTTAATACCGGTATATCTATAAATAAACGGATAAATAGAATAAATCAACTAGGTTGTGGAATAATACTTCTGATACTATATTAACTAATTATAGGATAATTAAGTTAAACTTCTACTACTAGTACAGTTTGCTTATAATAGCGCAACTACTAGTATAACTAAGTAGTTACCTTTCTTTACACTCTATGGATATGAACCTTAGGCATACTATAAATCACTGCCAGATAATACACTAGCGGAAGTAGCAGAATAAAAAGCAATATAAATCAGATAAATCTAGAAGGATATCTAAGTAGAACTTTCTTTTATATAAAAATAAATATTAAAATATATAAATTAGAAAAGAATTAAGGGACCAATTCTTAAGGAGGGAGATAAGGTCTACCTCCTTTACCGAAACATTAAAACTAAGCGACCTAGTGAAAAGTTTAACTATAAGAAAATCAGCCGCTTTTAAAGTTTAAGAAAACTTTTGGATACTAACTATNAAATAATAAGTTAGATATATAAAGTTCTTATTACAATTTAACATTATGGTTATCTATATAAATGGAGTTAAAAATGCAAGAGTAAATGTACTTAATTAAAGACCCAACCATTAGGATAAGGATTCACCTAGAGAATAAATAGTATTTAAAACCCAAGAAGATAGAAGCCTTATTCTTAACTGCAAACTTAACGCTATAATTAGAGTTAATTTCCAAACTAGAAAAACCCCTATTAATTCAAAAGAATAAGATAAGTTAATTATAGAAATATACAAAGCACTAGTATATAGCTACTAAGGTATAATAGTAATAATTAAAAGGATTAAGCAGAATTACTAGATCCCCAACCTTAAGAAGAAGGTTTAAGATATTATTAGTAAATGCAACTCATATAATAAAAATAAGGCCTCCAGATACAAACCATATAAATTATTAAAACCCTTACCAATACCTACAGCTATATAGTCATCCATTAGCCTGGACTTCATCATTAAACTACCCCTTTTATAAGAACTCTTAACTAGAGTACTATATAATAGTATTCTAATAGTAGTTTATAAACTAAATAAGTATATATACTTCATACCATATAAGGAGGCCAGCACTACAGAAGAACTTATATATATATTCTTATAAATCATTATAAGCAACTATAAAATACCATATAAAATCATCTCAGATAGAAATAAGCTCTTTACATCAAACTTTTAGAAATTACTAATAAAGCAACTTAGAGTAAAGCATAAGCTCTCAATAATAGCACATCTATAAATAAATAGAATGAATCAACTAGATTATAAAACAATACCTCTAATATTACATCAACTAATTACAGAATAATTAGGTTAAACTACTACTATTGGCACAGTTTGCCTATAATAGCACAACTACTAGCACAACTAAGCAATCACCTTTCTTTATACTTTATAAATACAAACCTCAGGCATACTATAAATTACTACCAGATAACACCCTAGCAGAATTAGCAGAATAAAAAACAATATAAATTAAATAAATCCAGAAGGATATCTAAGTAGAACTTTCTTTTATATAAAAATAAATATTAAAATATATAAATTAGAAAAGAATTAAGGGACCAATTCTTAAGGAGGGAGATAAGGTCTACCTCCTTTACCGAAACATTAAAACTAAGCGACCTAGTGAAAAGTTTAACTATAAGAAAATCAGCCGCTTTTAAAGTTTAAGAAAACTTTTGGATACTAACTATAAACTCTTACTACCCAAGGGAATAAAATAACACCCAGTCTTTTACATTTTACTTTTAGAACTAGCACCTAAGAATGTAAAACTCAAGATATAGATTAAAATACTTAATAAATATAATAAGGAATATAAAGGGAAAACATTATAAACTTAAGGTAGCACTAAGGAACAATGGAATACCTCATTAAGTGGAAAGGCTATAACTCTAGTGGAAATATATGGGAACCAGCCTAAAATTTAACCCACTATTATAACAAACTTAAAAAGTACCATATGCGGATTACTATGGAATAGTCCTAAAAACCAGGAATGCAGCCTAAAGACCCTATACATAATAAACTATAATGAACCAACATTATAATAAAACTATATAATAAACCCCGAACTTCACAGCTAAAATGGGGAAAACAACTAATAAGAGACTAGTTATAAGGGGGATAGCCGAAAAGCTAGCAACTAGTTAACCCCTTGGAAAATATACTAATACTAGTTACCCTATCCAACTAAAAACCCAAATACTAGTTACACCCAAAACCTACCTAAATGAATACCAGTATCCGCACCCTACACCCCAGCGAATACTAGTTATAAAGAAATAAGACTAGAATAACACAATATAACTAGTAAACTAAGGACGGCTAGGAACCAGGACTAGTTAGATAACGATTAAATAAGTTCTATTCCCAGTAATAAAATCAGGCACTAAGATGAGCTACCTATAGGCGCATTTCCTTTACTATCCTTATTGTTTGTTGAGAGTCTTGGTTGTTATAAAAGTTGTAAAATTCTTATAATCCATATAGAGTTTAATCTGCTTTTTAGCTCCTATAAGGTAGTATTACTATTCCTAAAATATATATATTATAGCCATGAATTCCTTATCTAGTATAATATAGTGGATTTCTAGTCTATTAAACTTCTTGCTAAAGTTTATAATAATATATATCCTTCCTTAATTGTCTTTTTAAGTAATTTCTCCGCCTATAGCGTTATTTAAGGTGTTTATATGGATTTTAAATTCCTTCTCTGGGTTTGCTTCCTTAAGTATAGGGTCTCTCGTAACCTTATCCTTAAGTATCTGGAAAGCTTATTATTCAGTATTTATTTATCTAAAGCATGATCCTTCTTAGTAAGGTCTGTTAATGGTTTTATAATATTGCTGTATTATATAATAAATTATTAATCAAAGTTAGTATATTTAAGGAATGCTCTAATGTTCTTGATGTTTATAGGGGTTGGCCATTCCTTAATTGCTTTTACTTTTTCTTCTTGTATCTTGATTTTTCCTAGTTTAATTGTGTACCTGAGGTAGTTGACTTTTTATATGTGCTAGTTACATTTTTCTGGTTCTATTAGGAGATTGGCGTCCTGAAGTTTTTACAGAACCTTTTTAATATATCTTTTATGATTATTAAGGTTTTCTAAGAAGATAAGAATATTATTTAGGTAAGTAATGATAAAGATATTTAGGTATTTATTTAGGACTTAGTTGATTATTTTCTGGAATGATGCAGGGGTATTAATTAATCCAAAAGGTATGGTTATTATCTTGTAATGCCTATAGTATATCCTGAATGCTATCTTTTATTCTTCTCCTTCTTTCATTTGGATAAGGTTATATTTATGCTTTAAGTTGAGTGCTATGAACTATTTTGCTTCTCTAAGTTGATCCTATAGTTCCTTAATAAGTGGGAGAGGGTATTGGTTCTTAATTATAATGTTATTTAATTATTGGTAGTTAATATAAAGTTGTAGCTTGTTATTCTTCTTTAGTATAAAGAGGATTGGGTATCCTGCTGGTGATTGTAATGGCCTGATGAATCCCTTCTGGAGGTTTTTATTAAGGTATTCTCTAAGTGCTTTAAATTATTCTTTATTAAGTTTATAAATAGGCTTAAATTAGGGTATTATTCCAGGTTTCAATAGTATTTTATGGTCCCATTATATATATTATAGTAATATAGTATTAAGTTATTCCTAGACTACTTTCTTGAATTCATAATAGTTTTCTAGTATCCATACTAGTCTATCGGTCTTATTTTCTTCTTTTTCTTCCTTTAGGTAAAGGAGGTATTATTGTATTTCCTGTATTATATGCTAACTGGTTGTATTAGAGTAGCAATCTCCTGATTAGCTTTAGTCCTTCCGTGAGGTGCTTGAGTAGCTTAATCCTTCTCTGCCTTCCTGGAGTTGGGCCTTCTGTCTGCTCCCAGAGGTATCTATAGGTCTATTTAAGTATATCACCTATTTGCTATCCTTAGTGATGTGACTCCTTCCCTTGCTATTAATTGCAACCTTCTTCTGAGGGACAGCATTATCCTAAAAGATCTAACTAGTAGTCCAATTAATTCGGGAGTTATTCTTTCTTAATTAAGGTATTCCCAAGAATAACTAATGATTTGCTATCTCAGTAATATTAAATAAGAGTAATTCCATATAGTTGTGAATCTAAACTAGGAGAGGATTAGTCTTTATATTAATAATTCTATTACTATAAGATACTTTAGTTCTATCTACTGTATTGAGTCTATAGGGTTCCTTTTTCTTATGCTATGGTAGGTAGTATTTATTTACTACCTTTGGGGATATAAAATTCCCCTGTGCTCTACTGTTGATGAGTGCTGAGCACGTGTGGACTCCTAGCTTGACCTGAACTGTTAGGTAGCTGTAGTTGCTTGTTGTTATGCATAAGTACTTTGTGATATAGTTGGTTGCTGCCTGAGGTTTTATAGACAGCCCGCCTAGTTTTCTAACTGCTTATTTGCTACTAGGACCTTCTTGATGCTCTTGAGGTTTCGCTTTGTGATGTCTTGTGATTCTTATAGGTTATTAATTAGCTATTGTATGCTGTGATCCTGTTCCTTTATTGTTGGAGTTTTAAGTAGCAGCCCCTATTATTTTAATAGATGCTAATCTTAAGCCTTATTAAGTATGTGCACCTTGCAGATTGGTTTATTGCAATTTGCCTATTTGCTAGGGTTTTATAAGCATTCTAAGGGTATATGGGAGTCCAGCCTTATTAGGGTGTATTCCGTCTTATTATGGTTTTAGTATAGGTGCTGGTTCTTAAAATCATTATGCTTATATATATATTTAATATTCTCATCTAGATATTATTAGGGAAACCAATTATGCTTAGTTTTCTCCCTTATATATTCCTTATATCTATTATAGATATATAATACCTAGGAGATATTCTAATGCTTGTTATATGTTAGGTATATACGCCTTATATCTCCTAGCCTTCTGTATTTCTAAGTAGGTTATCCTATAGTTTCTTTAAAAGGTCTCCCTATAATTATGACCGCTATAATGTTAGTTCTTAGGGCTAGAAGGGGCACTTATCTTAGGTAGTCTTGTAGTTCCTTCTACTGAGTTTGTAGCACAAGTATAGCCTAAGGGATAGGTTTTCCTTTCATCCTAGGGTTAATCTATAGGAGTTCCTCCCTATTTCCTACCGCTAGGGTTCTTCCCTACTTTCCTAAAGCATTCTTAAGAAACCATCCAGTAGCTTCCTTATTACTATAGTGAGTAGTATAGCTATTATTAAAGCAAGCTATCTAATTAAGCGATACATGTATTATTCTAGGCTTCTAGGGATTCTTCATTAGTGGAATAGGCTGCTATTATGCCTTATCTTTCTAATATTTCTCATATTAGGACTTAGTGCATTATAAGAAGTATAGATTATTATAAAGGTCTTCTTTATTAGGGTTATAGAAGTTGCATCCTTTATTTAGGTCTTAATCTAGGTATACCTAATATTAGTTATATATATTTATTCTATAAATATAATACTTATTTATAAGCTCCCATTATAGTTTGGACCTGAGTAGTCCTTGTATNAGAGGGTATTAGTTTTTAATTATAATATTATTTAATTATTAGTAGTTAATATAAAGTTATAGCTTATTATTTTTCTTTAGTATAAAGAGGATTAGGTATCTTGCTAGTAATTATAATAGCCTAATAAATCCTTTCTTAAGGTTTTTATTAAGGTATTCTCTAAGTGCTTTAAGTTATTCCTTGTTAAGTTTATAGATAGGCTTAAATTAAGGTATTATTCTGAGTTTTAATAGTATTTTGTAATCCCATTGCGTGTGTTATAGTAATATGGTGTTGAGTTGTTCCTAGAATACTTTCTTGAATTTGTAATAGTCTTTTAGTATTTATGCTAGTCTATTGGTTTTGTTTTCTTCCTTTCCTTTCTCTAGGTAAAGGAGGTATTATTGTGTTTCCTGTGTTGTGTGCTGACTGGTTGTGCTGGAGTGGTGATCTCCTGATTGGCTTTAGTCCTTCCGTAAGGCGCTTAAGTAGCTTAATTCTTCTCTATCTTCCTAAAGTTAGGCCTTCTGCCTGCTCCCAGAGGTATCTGTGGGTCCATTTAAGTATATCGCCTGTTTGCTATCATTAGTAATATAACCCCTTCCCTTGCTATTAATTACAACCTTCCTCTAGGGAATAGTATTATCCTAAAAGATCTAGCTAGTAGTGTAATTAATTTAAGGATTATTCTTTCTTAATTAAGGTATTTCTAAGATTAACTAATAATTTGCTATCTTAATAATATTAAATAATAGTAATTTTATATAGTTATAAATCCACGGTAGAAAGGGATTAATCTCTATATTAATAATTCTATTACTATAAGATACTTTAGTTCTATCTACTATATTAAGTCTATAGGGTTCCCTTTTCTTATGCTATAGTAGGTAGTATCTATTTACTACCTTTAGGAATATGAAATTCCCTTGTGTTCTACTATTGATGAGTGCTAAGCATGTGTGGACTCCTAGCTTAACCTAAACCGTTAGGTGGCTATAGTTGCTTACTATTGCGCACAAGTACCTTGTAATGTAGTTGGTTGCTATCTGAGGTTTTATAGATAGCCCTTCTAGTTTTTTAACTATTTATCTGCTGCTAGGACCTTCTTAATGTATTTAAGGTTTCACTTAGTAATATCTTGTAATTCTTACAGGTTATTAATTAGCTATTATATACTATAATCCTATTCCTTTATTATTAGAGTTTTAAGCAACAGCCCCTGTTGTTTTAGTAAATGCTAATCTTGGGCCTTATTAAGCATATGCATCTTGCAAATTGGCTTATTATAATCTACCTATCTATTAGGGTTTCATAAGTATTCTAAGGGTATATAGGAGTCCAGCCTTATTAGGGTACATCCCATCTTATTATATTTCTAATATAGGTACTAGTTCTTAAAGTTATTATACTTATATTTATACTTAATATCCTTATCTAGGTATTATTAGGGAAACTAGTTATACTTAAATTTCTCCCTTATATATTTCTTATATCCATTATAGATGCATAATACCTAGGAGATGTTCTTATATTTATTATATATAGAATATATATATGCTATATCTCTTAGTCTCCTGTATTCCTGGGTAGGCTGTTTTATGGTTTCTTTAAAAGGTCTTCCTGTAATTATAACTGCTGTAATATTAGTCCTTAGGGCTAGAAGGGGTGCTTATCCTAGGTAGTCTTGCAGTTCCTTCTACTATGTTTGTGGCGCAAGTATGGCCTGTAGGATAGGTTTTCCTTCCATCCTAGAGTTAATCTGCAGAAGTTCCTTCCTATTTCCTATCGCTAGGGTTCTTCCCTATTTTCCTAAGGCATTCTTAGGAAACCATCCGGTGGCTTCCTTATTACTGCAATGAGTGGTACAGCTGTTATTAAAGCAAGCTATCTAACTAAGTGATGCATGTATTATTCTAGGCTTCTGGGGATTCTTTATTAGTAGGATAGGCTGCTACTAAGCCTTATCCATCTGATATTTCTTATACTAGGACTTAGTATATTATAAGAAGTATAAATTATAATAAAGGTCTTCTTTATTAGGATTATAGAAGTTGTATCCCTTATCTAGGTCCTGATTTAGATATACCTAATATTAATTATATATAGTTGTTTTATAAATGTAGTACTTATTTGTAAGTTCCCATTGCGGTTTGGACCTAGGTGGTCCTTATGCCTTGCGGGTGGCTATATTAGCCTGATGGGTAGCTTTACTAGCTTATCGGGTTCCTTTAGGTACTAACTTCTAGTCCCTATTCTTCTTTAGAGCCCTATATTTTGAAGTAAAATATCCCATCTTATTATAGTTATAGTACTTAATGTTTTTCTTGTTTTTGCGCTAGGTAATATCTAGCTCTATAGGGCCTGTATACTATCCCTATTAGGTGCTTGATTTCTGACACTTCTTTTTTATATTTGATTTATATTTATAGAATGAGGGTTATTTAGAAGTTTATTCCTTTTTTAAACGGTATTTCTAGAGTTTATTATTAATCTAGATAGCTATTTTTCTATAGTATAGAAAATTATTAGGTTAGTTTATAATCTTGCTAAGTTTATTCTTTACTTTATCCTTTAATCTATAGTAGAATATAAATTTCTTTATATTATTAGTATAGTTGATTTTAGTATAGATTCATTGGAATTCTGCGGTATAGTTGATTACGAAACCGCGCTGCTTGCAATTCGCTAGGTCCCTTTCTGCTTATTATTCCTCATTCGGGTTCTAAAATAGGGACCTAAGGGCATTCTTATAGCCTTTATAGCTGCTGAAAATCCATTATATTTTAAGTTTATAGGCTTTAAATGATTCTGCATTAATGAAGTCAGTTAGGTAGGGTTTAAACCAAGCCAAGGCTTATCTTTTAAGGAAAGAAGATGCATATATAACCCTTTTTCTGCTAGGCTATACATCTAGCCTATGGAAGTGCTAATAGACCCTAACCTGCATTAGGTATATCTAAAGTTATCTAGTAGTTCCATTATAAGGGGCTGGGGTATTAACCTTAATATATTCTTTCATTTGGATTGGGGTATTAATAATGTTGGCTCCTGCTTAAAGGGTAGTAATTTCCTATTAAAGCTATTCCACTTCTACATTACATTAAGCTTATCCTTTTATAAGGAGGCGCAACTATCCAACCTTATTAACTAGTTCCTGGACACAGGGGTCCATAGTCTTATTATTAGTAAGTTCATCTATCTTATAATGAAGGTTGCAAGTAGGGGTGGTTATTCCAGAGTTTAATATTATAAAGGGTTCTACATATAATATTGCTTAAGATCTATATAGCAATATATAAATAAGAGTTATTAAAATATAATAATTAGGGGGTTCTTAAGTATATTAAACGTAAAAAATTAAGCGTTTATATTTAAAATATATTATTAGGCAATTATTAAGCAATATTGTTTACTAATAATGATTACTAACTATAAGGCTATCTAATATTAAGATTGAATACTTAGATTAATGACTAAAGAGTCTATTCTATAGAAACTATCTACTATAGTGATAACCATGTTTGTATATATATTCTGACTCTTTAGTGGCTTAATGGAATTAATGGTAATGCTATCAACTAGGTGCTGCTCGATGGAATCAACATAGATCTCATCGATCTTGGTGGGTCCCTGACCCTAACCCTGAGAAGGTGGCGTCACTAATTGGATCAGGCGGGGCGCTCCTTTTGGGGGTTACTTCCTGACCTGCGGGGTTGTCTTCTGCGGTAGTCAGCCGCCAATGCGTGTTGGCTCATAACACTAACATAAACCCTACAGGTTATCTACTAAACCCCATAAAGGTTTGGTGTGATCATAACACTAAATTATAAGCTTATTTAGCTTATTAGTAATCTATTAATCCTAGTAATCTAGTTAGTTAACTTAGTTTATTAGCTTACTAATAATCTAAGTAATCTATCTTTTATATAAGTAAATATCTAGGTTATATATAGTAATAAGCTATACCTCTTCCTATAGGCCTAGCTAGCTAGCCTATAGGGTTTATCTATACCTTTGTAAAAATAATAATCTAACCTTAGTTCTATTCTTATTGCATTTATAATACTATATTATATTTCTTAATGGAGACTTTATAATTTATATTTATTTTAAGCTTAGTTCAAATGTTTTAATTAATTTGGTATAAATGTTCTTATATATAAGAAACGTATACTGTTTATTAATTTAAGCTACTTATTAATTATTTACATTATATAAATGAACATAATATAGTAATTACGTATTATGATATAATTAGATTTATTATTATTAATATATATTTATATTTATCAAGAAAGAAGTAATATTATTGTTAAACGGAACCGCTCAGCAGGGCGTTGGTACTCCGTGCAAGGAGTTACCCTAGACTTCGTTGTAAGGAGTTACCCTAGACTTTCTAGCAAGGAGTTACCCTAGACTTGCGAGTCAGGCGATTTTCGCTAAGTACGCCCAGTGCGTGCGTGACGCAAGATGAGTTTGGTGGCCGTGAGTCGATTATTTTGGCCTGCATTTGCACCTTAATTCAGACCTCTGCATTACCCTTATTTCTTACCCAAAAAGTATATGACTTAGTGCATTGGATAGCCTGATTTCTGAAGTTTGTATGTACTTAATTTGGGCATTGCTAGGGCTGTGGTTGGCTAGTTGTTTGGAACCAAAGATGGTGTGTTGGAAGGGCGAATTTTCCGGCATTTGCAAATTTGCACCAGAGCCNCCTATTAGGTGCTTGATTTCTGACACTTCTTTTTTATATTTGATTTATATTTATAGAATGAGGGTTATTTAGAAGTTTATTCCTTTTTTAAACGGTATTTCTAGAGTTTATTATTAATCTAGATAGCTATTTTTCTATAGTATAGAAAATTATTAGGTTAGTTTATAATCTTGCTAAGTTTATTCTTTACTTTATCCTTTAATCTATAGTAGAATATAAATTTCTTTATATTATTAGTATAGTTGATTTTAGTATAGATTTATTAGAATTCTGTAGTATAGCTAATTACTGAGCTGTACTATTTGTAATTAGCTAGGTCTCTTTCTGCCTATTATTCTTCATTTGGGTCCTGGAATAAAGACCTAAGGGCAATCTTATAGCCTTTATAGCTGCTGAAAATTTGCTATATTTCAAGCTTATAGGCTTTAAATAATTCTATATTAATAAAGTTAGTTAAGTAGGGTTTAAAATAAGCTAAGGCTCTTCCTTTAAGGAAAGAGGATATATGTATAACCCTTTTTCCGCTGGGCTGCGCGTCTAACCCATGGAAGTGCTGGTAGGCCCTGACCTGCGTTAGGTATGCCTAAAGCTGTCTAGTAGTTCTATTATATGTGGCCAGAGTATTAAGTTTAATATATTCCTTTATCTGGATTGGGGTATTAATAATGTTAGCTCCTGCTTGGAGGGTAGTAATTTCCTCTTAAAGTTGGTTTATTTCTTGATTCTAGTAAGCTTGCTTATCCATAAGAGTATGGAGTTAGGCTACCTTATTGGCTAACTCTTGTATTTAAGGATTAGCCGTTAGCTAATTGGTAATATTGCTAAGCTTGTGTAGGAGGTTGCAAGTAGGAGTAGTTATTTTAGAGTCCAACAT
The DNA here is from genome assembly GCA_002270565.1 of Stenocarpella maydis. NCBI lineage: Eukaryota > Fungi > Ascomycota > Sordariomycetes > Diaporthales > Diaporthaceae > Stenocarpella > Stenocarpella maydis. The sequence continues at coordinate 85,578 of NQMI01000062.1, forward strand.
CATAAAGAGTTCTATATATAATATTACTTAAAGTCCATATAGCAATATATAAATAAGAGTTATTAAAATGTAATAATTAGAGGGCTTCTGAGTATATTAAACCTAAAAGATTAAGGGTTTATATTTGGAATATATTATTAGGCGGTTATTGAGTAATATTGTTAACTAATAATAATTACTAGCTATAAGGCTATCTAATACTAGGATTGAATACTTAGATTAATGATTGAAGAGTCTGTACTATAAGAGCTATCTACTGTGGTGATGATTATATCCGTATATATGTTCCGACTCTTTAGTAGCTTGATAGAATTAATAGTAATGCTATCAACTAGGTGTTGCTTGATGGAGTTGATATAGATCCCATTGATTCTGGTGGGTCCCTAACCCTAACCCTGATAAGGTGGCGTTACTAATTGGATCAGGTGGGACGACCGTTTCGGGAGCCGGTTTCCGACCTGCGGGGTTGTCTTCTGCGGTAGTCAGCCGCCAATCGCCTGGTGGTTTATAACACTATATTGAAATATTGCCCTATTGGATTATATGCAATCCTATTAGTCTAGGCTGCCTAACTAAGCCAGGGGCTTAGCAGGGGAAGAGGCTACTTTTCCTGTTCATACGAAACACCCCGCTTCCCCCAGATAGTTAGTTAGAAGCAAGCAATTACAGACCCATCAAACAAGAATCCCACGTACGTATATACTATCGCCATATAGCAAAGGCCATTCAACATCTTTATTATTATTAAATATATTTTTATATAAAATTATTTAGAGTATTTATTAGGTAAAGAAGTATAGTTAATGCTGCTTATATAGGAGCTAATTGTATGTCTGTTAATAAAATAAAGAGCTTAACGCCATACCACAGATCCCAGTCGACAAGTTTAAACACATGACAACCGACTTCAATATTGCACATGGACGAGATCGTTAAGATTACATAGCTATCATTACGCAATAAGCACTGACGACGTCTGCTGTTTGTGCCAGCGGTCCCGCTTTTGCCCAACGCCCAACACTCCGCGCGCCCCGTGGGGGGATGGTAAGTTTTGCTTTTTTAAAAATAATGGGTATCCTGCTGCAAAGACTTTTCTCGACCAATCCCCATGCCCTCCCTGATGTCGTAGACCCCAACGCCGCCGTCAATGTCACCCACAAACAGCTTGCTGCCGTCGCCCGAGAAGGCAAGCTCCGTCACCCTGCCCAGGTCCCCACCGAGCTGCTCCAGCCCCGCCGCCGCCCGCCGCCGGCCGACTGCTGGGGCAGCTCGCCGCCCGCCTCGGACGACCGCCCGCTCCGCCTGCTCGAGACGGACCGCCCGTCCCACGAGGAGCCGCCGCCGCCGCCACCCCTGCTGCTGGGACCCTCGCCAGCGCCGCCGGACATGCGCCACAGCTCGCGGCCGCTCATCGCGTCTAGGACGGCGAGCGTGCCACCGCCCTGCCTCTGCACCGACCCGGGGTCGCAGTACGCCACGAAGCGGCAGTCCGGGCTGACACAGTTGATCGCGTCGGGGATCTTGTACGTCGTCGTCTTGTCGGTCGAGAAGTCCCACACCAGGACCACCCTCTCCGTCACCACCACGGGTTCCACCTGCCACATGCCCGGCCGCCCGATCGTCCTGAACTTGGCCGGGATCCACACAGACACGGCCACACTGCCATACGTCACCAGGCTCAGTGCCAGCGAGTTCTCGAGCTCCGGATGCTTCTTGCGGTCCGGCATGAGGAACTTGTACGGCCTGTGCGCCGGGCCGGAGCCGCCGTCCGAGCCGCCATCGTCGAGCCGCCACGCCATCAGGAGGGCGGCGTGCTCGGGCGGCGGGCAGTTGGGGCGCGGGGGCCGGGGACCCGCCGCGGCGACCAGGAGGGGCCCTGTCGCGGAGTAGGCCAGCTCGGGCAGCTTGGGGAGGAATGGGAGGCCTGCCTTGCGGAGCTCGATGGAGCGGGGCTTGCCGAAGGGCTTCTTGGACGACGGGGGCGACGAGGGGAAGAGGTCGATAGTGTCCTTCTCCTCGCGGTACGCGGCGAGCGGGTAGCACTCGTACTGGGCCTGCCGCGCGTACGCCCACCTGTACGCGTCGCTGATGCTCTGCACCTTCTTGCGCAAGGCCCAGTTGTGGATCTCGAGGGTGTGCCCGAAGCCCGAGGTGATGACGACCAGGTTGAGAGTCTCGGAGAGGATGGCGTGGGAGCGGATGAAGTTCTCGCGGGACCGAGGCTGCGCCTGCACGTTTGACGAGACCTTGATGCTGGTGATGAGCTCGTAGCCCGAGGTGAGGCCCCACAGGTTGACCTGGGTCTTGCCGTGGCGGCTTGCCAGCACGGTCGACGTGGGCGAGGTGTCGATAGAGTAGACTCCGTGGGCGCCATCTTTGTCACTTGGCTCCAACCGCCGGACTGGGACGATCTCAAACCCGGGCGAGTCCTCGGAAAGGGCGGAGACTGCGGTCTTGGGGCTGGCCAGGGGCGGCTCATACGCATAGGAGCTCGACCTGATGGGTGGCTTGACGAAGGAGGAGGCCGTCGACAACCGGTTCGTCGCTGCCTCGCTCAACGACGAGAACTTGGAGTCGCGGTTCAGGTCATAAGTTGTCTCTGACGTAGCTCTCGACCTCGCCTTGGTGGGGATGCTGGGTGGTGCCTGGGCCGTTGATGTCGAGAAACCTTTGCGTCTGTACGGAGACTTGGGTGGTGGTAGGGGCGGCAGGCTTTTGGTAGGTGGAGGCGATGGGAAGAGGCTATAGCCTTGCGAAGGACGGACGTCGGTCACCGAAGGGTTTTTCACGGTGAGCTGAAGAGGGGATGGTTTCCATCTTCGAGAGCCCTGGCCTGGGCCGTCTGATTGGTTCTCGTCAGGGACGGTCCTGGTAGGTGAATGGGTCGAGATCTCGGAAATTGACTGAAGCTCGGAACTTGCTGAAGAATAGGGTCTTATCTCTACCCGGTCGATAGAATCCGAAGACCTTCTCCTAAATGAGGTCATCATGGTCTGGAGGGAAGGCGTTGGCTGTGAGAAGTGGTCCGCGGTAGACGGCGTGCCGGGCGTGGCAGCCGGTGAGTCTCGGACTGTTGCTACATAATTCTCAACCTCGTCAAGACAGTGGGCAAGCACTGCGTCCAGACGAGCGACTCGCAGGCCACTTGGGGTGAGGTGCTTTCGCACATATTCAACATCGGCCAAGGTTTGCTGGCTCAGGTTCCTGTTGTGGTTTTCAGCAAACGGCAACTCGTGCGATGACAAACGGCGGCCCCGTCAAACAGTGACGGGTTCTGCTTGTAGGCGGCGACGCCGAGGGGTAATAACTTACTGAGAAATGGCTTCGAATGCGAACTGCACGGCCTGGCGGCAAAAGCCCAGGGCCCTGGCCAGTCTCCGGATGTCAACCGGGGCATCAGTGAGGGCCCAGCGACCGCTCCGGAGTGGGCCATCGCCACACCCGGCAAGGCAAGAGTCGATGCGGGCGCAGATATCGGTACAGCTTCGTGTGACGCCAATCAGCGGGTTACACAGCGTGTCGGGCGGCGCAATGTGCTGCAGGCGTTCGAAAAAGCCGCGCAAGTCGAAGAGCTCGACGAGGACCGACTCGAGATCGCCGTGGGCGGGTGGCACGTCCCTCAGAAAGTCGGTGACGATGTAGGCGGTCTGGGTGGCGGCTGCGAGAGCAGCGGTGGTCGCTGCGATCATGGGGCCATCCATTCGGTACCTGGACTGGCCGGTATCGACATACATTTAATTGGTCAATTGGTGGATTGGTCGAATTGGTACCGTGGGCAAGTAAGTAAGTACAGCTTGCTCGTGGGCTGCTTTCGCAGCTTGCTGGAGAAGAGGCAATGGAAGGAATGGAACAGTCTCAGGACGGGTGGAAAGTTGGCGAACACAGGTAGGCTCGGTTCCGGTCCGGTGAGATGAGATGAGATCAGATCAGTCGACAGGGCTTCGGTTCAGCTCAGCTCGGTCGGGCCAGACAAAGGTACAGTTTCGGCCCAGTCCAGATCAGATGAAGGAGCGTTTTCCTTTTTGTGTGTGTGTGTGTGTGTGTGTGTGTGTGTTGCCGTGGGTGGGTGTGATGTCTGGGGTGGCAGGGTGGCAGACGTCGTCGGACCAGGAGTTTGTTAGTGGCATCAGGCCGGGAATTGCCGACCTGGTGAGACAGCATCAGTGTCGAGGTCGAGGTCGAGGTCGAGCTCCAGGACGGGCTGGACGGGTGGGGAGGCTGGTGCCGTGTACTTTGGTGGTCGCACGAGGCAGCGACGAGTGGATATTTGGATCGCCGCGGGTCATCTCAGAGGGCTGGCAAAGAGAGTTGGCGGGCTGGCGGGCTGGCAGCTGGCAGGCAGCCTTGGAGAAAAGGAAGCGTCGAAGACCCAAGGGATGCTTTTGTCACAGCCGCTCCCGCAGCAGGGTGAGACATTTGATGGGCGGGACGGGCAGGGCAGCCTGTGACGAGGGACCCGCCAGCGGCATGGCATGCAGGGTCAGATGCAATGCAGACAGACAATACATAGTAAATCCGTCAGTCAGTTGTCAGTCAGTCGGTCCTCGTGTCTCTGATCCGGCGGTCGTGTCCGAGGCAGGATTGTCCCTGCAGCAGCTGTGCCGGGCACACTAGTCGAGTACCCAGGTACCCTACTTACTTAAGTTGAGTATGACTGGTCCCAAAAGAGGCCTGCATTAGCGATGTCTGGGGAAATTTGGGGTCCTATTGGGGCTCGGATGGGGCCTGTTTTCCCCTCCACGCCTCGTCAAGCGCTTTCCTTCTCTTGTGGGCCCACCTGTGGGCATTTTTCCCTTCAAGTGCTCGGCTTTGTGGGGTGGCTCTGGTGTGTGTCAAGGTTTCCCGGGGGGAAATGATCAGATTGACCAGCCCCTCACCCACCAATCGCCATGGTCCCGAGCTGCTGGAGCCATGCATTGGTCGCCTGCCTGGCTGATCCCGCATGCCACCGCCTCCTCTTTTGTTGGGCCCCACGAGCTTCTTCTTTTCTCTCTTCGCCTGTCGTCATCGTCGGGGTCCTCGGCAATGACCTACGCCCACGCCCACGCGTACATCCTCGCCCATAGACAGATACCCATCAACACCCGTCGCACCGTGTCGGGCACCAGTCGCGTTAAGACGATGAGCTGGGCAACGCCAGGGAGAAGCCAGCCCCTTACCTTGGCATCGAGGACCAACAATAGGCGATTCCATCCTTAGCGGCCTTGGTCCCTGCTCCAACGAGCTTAGCAAACCCGCCCGTCCTGCCCTGGCCGCGCGCTCCTCAGACTACCGTGATGCATACATCAATCGGCTAGCATCAACAAGTAATAGGTTGTCGCCAACCGCAGGATCAAGCGATGCATTGCACTAACAAGTAGGCCAAGCCAGCTGACCAGTCGCCTCAGGTCGGCAAATAGCATCAGTCACCTGCCCACCAGCCCGTCATCACAGGGGAACCCCATCATCTTGCACGCCCGGCGCCGTTGAGCCTGTCCCGACCCCATCAGCCAGTCAGCCAGCCAGCCTATGTGTACTCCGTTAGGGCCAGAAGGGCAACGGAGGCCAGTCAGCCAGTGTAGTGTAGGCCCCTGCAAAGTGGCCTCCTCGCCAAGCCCGCTACTGCAGCTAAGCGAGAAGTACTCGTCAAGGGCCCATATCACCACCGCCTTCCCATCGTGGATATCACGTGTGGTGGTCCGTGGTGTTTTCGTGGCTGAGGACTTGCTGGCTAGTGGTACTGATATCAAACGTTAGCGGTAGTTAGATTGCCAGCTTCAGTAAGGATAAATTACAGCAAGTACAGCCTACTATTAGTACAGTTATAACAATACAAATAGACATTTATATATTATATTTCAATATATGAAATTATAATAATATAGTTTAGTAATAAGTAAATTATATTTATAAGTAAATTAATTTTATAATATCTACTGATATTAATTAACTTTAATACCTACCTAAGCTAAATAATTAATATAAGTTAATACTAATTAATACTAACTATGCTTAATTACTTATTTCTAATTAATTATACTAATTTAAAATCATTAATAAGGCTATATTATTAATCTAAATAAGCTAACTTTTCATAAAAAAATTAGACTTTATATAACATTAATACTAACTTTACTTATAAAGTCTTAGTTTATTATAAACTATTAATATGTAATGTAGGATACCATAAAGTAACAAGGACTAAGAAGTAGCAATCTTGCTTTTCTATATAAAAAACGTCTATACATACCATGCTAAAACCCTTAAAATAGGCCTAAAATAAACTATATTTTTGAGGTTTGATTATAAGTATATAAATAAGCCATAGTATTTTTTTCTTAAATCATAGACTTTTTTGCTTAATTATTTAAGAAATTTAATTTTAAACTCTTATAATTTTAGTTTTCTAATATAACTTATATAATAAAATTCTAAAATTCTTAATAAAATAGTAACTAAAGTATAAAACTTAAACTACCCTGAAATTTGTATCCATTTTAGGCTTAGTTTAAGGATTTTAGTAGGGTTAGTACAGACATCTTTTGTATAGAAAATCAGGGTGGCCATATGTGGTAATTAGCTACTTTCTGATAAATCACGTTAGAGGTATTAAAAGCTAAGTAATTTACTTAAACTATTTAGCTAATTAATATATTTCTAGGTAATTAATAAACTATATTATTCTTTTTTATTAAAGTACCTTTATAATCAAGAATCTTAATAAATAAACTTTTTGTTAAATAGTACTATAATTAATAAATACTGGTTACTAAGCAGAAGAAGAGAAAGGTAGGGGAGGGCGTTGCTATAGTATAGTTGAAAGCATAAAGTAGCATCTGGGCCACTTTATTTAGGCCCTCTTCGTTTCGTCTAGGCCCTCTTTATCTAGGCCCTCTTTGTTAGTCCCCTTTGCCGTCCCCTTTGCCGCCCTCTTCGCCGGGGCCTCTTTGCTGTGGCCCCTTTGTCGTGGCTTAAGGTAAGCTTTGATCTACGTCCTGCTCCGCTGATCCCTTGGCCGCTAGAGATTGATGATTAGTCTAGGGCTGGTAATTAAACTAGCGGCCCACGGTCTATTTAATTTGCATGCTGATTGGTCCGTGGAGAACCCTAAACTGGAGGGCTGGGGGCCGGGGAAGGAGGCCCTGCCTTTGGGCATATAGAGGTTCCTCCTCTGGGCATATAGAGGGTCCTTGCGGAAGCTAAAGGGGGTATACTAAAGGAGCAAGTAAAGCAAGTAAAGCAGGTAATAAAGGTAAACCGCTTTTACACCTAAGTAGCTAAGCTATAGTACCTAGGTACTTACATAAATAGCTCTTAGGGCCCCGGGAGGGGCTTTCCACCTGTTATGTTGATGATAGCGTAGGAACTTCTACAAAATGTAAGAAAACTGTATACATGTTTTCTGGTGGCATGCCTTGCCCAGGGGACCAGAACTGTAGATCAATCAATGTAGTGGACCAATGCTTTGCGTGCTGTATCATCGTCAGCCTCCTCGTCGAGATTAAGTATTCCTGCTGCAACAGGAAACCAAATCTTGTTGTCATCATCCACTAGTCTGCCGGTCGCGACGTTTTCACCGCAGAGGGCTGGAGTTAGTCAGGGGCCATGCAAACCATCTTATTTCAAACCACAGTCTCGGAGGATTAGGTAAGTTAGAGGAGACCCGAAGTTTGAGATGATGGAACCGGGGACACATATCTCACCGGCATCACGAGCAGTCCGGTCAACTTTACAACTGCTCCCGCATCATATTTCACAAAGACACCTTCTTGTTTCTCTGGGGCCATGGCTCATCCTACACTGTCGAATGCAGCTTTGTTGCAGCAGTGCCAGACATATTCAAGTCCATCTAATGGCTGGAACGAATGGCAGACTGGCTTTGCACATTTACCCCGAGGGACTGGTGTCATTCTTGGCAGCTATTTCACTGGTAAGCTCCTGGACCAGAACTACAGGGCAGTGGCTTGATGAATTGGCAGAGGCGACTATAAGAAGGCGTTAGGTGGAAATTTGCTCGATTTCCCCACCGAGAAGTCAAGAAACGGAGGCAGCTTTGCTGGGCCTCCTGGTCTCCAAGGTGACCATGACGGGGATACAGTTGGGCACTGCATCAACATGCACACCAACCTGTGGTTCTTGTTCTGCAATTTATGCAGGGCTTCTGGGACACGTACTTCTACACGATGTACAGTGCGATGCTGGTCGACGTCTTCCTACGGAGCCCAGCACCACCGCTGCAACAATGGGCGTGATGAGTTGATGTGCAATGGCGGTGACAGCTGTGGCAATACTGCAGCCATTGCTGGATGCCGCGGGGAGAGGGTGTGGTATTTTTGTGAAGGTATGGGATGGAGAGAGAGAGACTGGGTGTCGCTCACCGCTAGAAATTTCTCCCCTGGGAGTTGTTCCTCCAGAAATAACGGGATATACTGTCTGGTTCTGGATTGCGATAGGCTTCTAATTCACCGCTGCAGCCTCTGGAGGCATGTCCGTGGGTTGGAGACAGGGGGCAGTGGAAACGGTCGTTTTGTCCTAGACACACTGGGCTCCTGAATCCGGATGCACGTAGGATGTTGCAGGAACCAACGCCTCGGCCTGATCGGTCAATATCCAGCTATCAGGGAGAAGGGGCTGCGTACATATTTAAAGAGATTGGTTGGCCTTGGAAAAGAATTCTCGCAAAATCTTCGTTCACGTCCAATGCCAGTAAAGTCGCGCTCTTCTAAAAATGGTCACATTACATAGATAAACCTGAAGTTGCGCCATGCTTGTTCCAGTACACTAGTGTACTGCCTGGGCGCGTGACAAAATATGGTTCCAGCCCCCACAGGTTCGTCTGCGATGCCACTCACTGGCACCTCCACGCGACAACTAAACAACTACCGCAGGACGGCTTCGAAAACAGACTCATCAGCGTGTCAGTGCAGACAATAAATATAAAAATATAATTAATATTTGCTACCATTGCTACCAATATGTTTGCGAACCGTCGAGCACCAGAGCTGTTCCGCTCGTCCGTTAATGCACCGAAGTCGGCAGCCAGGACATGCCGCTCGCTCGCTCGCGGGAGGACCAAGAGACCCACACACACCTGCCAGTGTCACTTGTCAGTTTGTGCTGCACGAGGACAGTGAGCTCAAGGAACCGGCAAAATGCCGCATCCGTGGGCACTTGACAACGTTGAGAATGTTAGCAGAGGCGGAGCACAAGAAAGGTTTTCAGTGGCTGTCTATTGTTCCATCTCTAGCAGTACTGACTGGAGCTCTTGCATCGCATTATTACTACACAGTAGTACTTAGGAGGCATGTCAAGTCGGGTCGCTGTCGCTATATTTAGCGTAACTCGGGACAGGAAGACGGAACCTTCCAGACATTCACATGTTACTGAACCTCAGGACCCACCATCCCTCGTGGCCGCCCCAGTCTCTCGGAATCCCCTGTGGCTCCCTCATTTCTCCGAAGTCAACGAGGCCTTTCCGGGCCGCCCAGGCTTGTCATCCTTTTTTTTTTTCTTTTCGATCTGACAACAAAACCACAAGTGACTCCCTGCACACAACCCGGGACACCAAAACTTATACCTTTTAACACACTTCATTCCCTTACTTTCCCAATACACTAGAGTAATCCAACAAGGTTCGTATCGCTTCTGCCCGGACCGTTTGCTCAAGCTGACACGAGCCGAAGTCCGGTAATCAGCCGCCAACAAGAAATTCCCTCGGCAACTGTCGAAGCCTTCCCCACCCCTCCAACCATCGACACGTGCCCCTCAAGATGGCAATCATCACGAGAGCCGTCTCGATAACGAACTTTGTTGTGGCCAGCAGCGCGCTGTGCTTCCAGGTCTTCGTCCTCTACCCATGGCACAAAGAACTCGACGAGAACTTCGAGAAACTGAAGAGGGAGCACCTCCGAGTCCTGGACAACATCAAGACCCTGACAGAATCAGACGCCGCGAGGGAAAGGGCCATTGGCGCATCCGTCACGAGGCAGAAGACTCTCCGCGAATATCTCGGAATCTGATCAAAGAGGAGGAAGAGTGTCAGTTTCACGTTATTCTTTTGGAGTTGGGAAGGCGTATGCTGCAACATTTGCGATTCCTCCATTCAGTTCGGCGTTGCACCTCGGCATTATGTGCTTACCCTTGGTTACCAGTCTCCACGGACTACTGCGTTAGAAGCACTTGCGAAACGTTAGAGACGATGGTTCGCCAGCTTTGAGCCCTTCCGGAGATCTCGGTGCGACATTACCATGAAGATATAATATAGAGATACATAGATAAGAAAAAGTGGACTGGATACGAGGGCCCTGGCATGTCGCAATCGCGATACTTGTGAAGGCACGGCTACCTGGGCTACACTGTCTTCTCCAGAGAGATTCGGGAGAATCCTGACATTCTGGTGTTTCCTTCTGCCACAGTGTAGCGCCATGAGGCGCCGCCTCGATAGTGCCCGAGTATCACGTTGAACGAGGGCCGGGCGCATCGATAGTGATTCCTTTTGGTTCCTGGAGTCCCGAGGCAAGTTTCCCATATCAGGATTTCCGAGGCAGATTACATAAATCCAAACCGTTTCTTTAGTCTGCTGTGTTCCCCTCAATCACAGAATCATTGCATTCGCCGCCGCCATTCCTTCACCACTTCGCATCTTTCTTTAGCATCCCCTCCACAGCCTCTCTCATCCTGTCGCTCAAGGGCCCTTTCCTGGCATCCTTGACATTACTCTCGAGCTGACCTTCTTTCGTTGCCCCCAAGATAACTGCATCTCCCTCGCCCAGCTTCGAATGCCAGACCAACCATCTGACACTTGCCTCCTGCAGACTCACACTATCCTCTTCACATACCTTTTGGAGGGCCCTGACAGCATCGTGCATCTTTTGCCTGTCATACTTGTCTGCATAGGCCTTGAATGTGCTGGGACCACGAAAGCGCGTCCGATGAAGCTCGGACTCGGCGTTGGTCGCAAAGGTTACCTTGCCAGTCAGGAACCCGCCGGCTAGGGGGCTGTAGGCATAGTACACGCAGTTGTGCTGACGTACAAGCGGGATGATTCCAGCCTCGTCCTCCCGCGCGAGTGCGTTATATTCGCCCTGATACACGGTGGGCTTGACGTAGCCTTTCTCATCACAGATGGCGAAGTACTCTGATAGCTCAGAAAAGGTGTAATTGCAGAGACCCAGCTGTTTCCCAGACTATCAGCCGAAGACCTGGCCATGGAGACATACACAAATCGCTCGGTGCGGAGGAAAACGTACACGTTCAAACTTTCCCTCGCGATACTGTTTGTCAAACGCTTTCGCTGTCTCTTGGATTGGTGTATGCTTGTCAGAGGTGTGAGCGTATAGCGTCCTCACCTTCTTCACATTGAGTAGCTGGAGAGTCCTTTCCAGGCTCGCGGTAATCAGTCCATCCGTCAGCATAGGCCCACGGGCCCAAAGGATTTTGGAATCGATGATGAAGCCTCTATCGGCGGCCTTGCTCTGTCCTAGCAGTGTCTCAGTGTTCCAGGGGTTTCCAGGGGGGTATGAAGCTGCTGAGTCTAACTCCTGGAGCCCGAGGGTCTCGAGAGTATCGAGTAGCGAAGAGACCTTCTCTGCTGTGTCCCATGTATAGGTGAAACCTGTCTCTGTTCCACCTATCCCACCAGCACCAAAGACAAGTCTGACGGGCATGTTGTTAGGCATAAATCTGTCTAATATGGCACTTCTTGTGTCACTCTGAACCAGAATAATGCAGTGTCGTCGAAGTGAGGGGGGGGATGTAAGATTTATCCGTAAGCGGGATTTAATAGATCAAGAATCAGGTTGTATTACGGGGGACCCGGGCGCTCAAACGACACGTGAAAGGCGCGGCAACAAGCTGACAGGCTACAGTCCCATAAAACAACGTGTGACAGATGCCGTCTAACGTGGGTGGCCCACATTCGGCCCCCCCCCCTGTTCCGGCCCCCCCCGCATACGTGTGACGCGATGTTCGCGTCTGGTACCCCCCCTATAAAAAACTTTAATTCCTTAACGAGGGATTTTTTTCTTATTACCAAATTTCTTCTATAACTCAACTAGACCATTATGAAGAAATGTACAGAAGCTGATATTCACGACGCCCTTATAGCAATAGCTGACGGCATGTCTTTGAAGGCTGCCTCTAGGCTATGGTCTATACCTATATCAACACTTCGTCGTCGCCGTACGGGCGTTACTAATCATCGTGAAGCTGCTAAATGAAGGCGAATATTGGGTCTTGGTTTGACCTCCTGCAATTACTAATAGTTAAGTTAATTGCCCCAAGCAACCGTTGGAATGCTGATGAGGGAGGGATGATGGAAGGGCGCTCGGAGAGTATACTGACCCTTGGCTATTCGCGTGATAGCCCTATTAGCTAATTAGATTATAACTCGCGAGCGTGGACCTCTTATATTGAGTGTATTAATGCTATAGGTGTGCAACTTGACCCATTGATTATATTTAAAGGTAATAGCATGTAACAGCAATGCTTTCCTATAGCCCTTGAGGACTTTGATGGCTGGCAATTTACAGTAATAAAGAAGGGCTGGATGGAGGAGAAAATTGCTATTGAGTGGGTGAGGAGAGTTTTTATTCCTTAAATAAAGCTAAGGGACCCTAATGAGTGGTGATTACTGGTTATTGATGGGCACTATAGCCATATAACGCTTGATTTCATATAGGAGTGCTTCTTGTATTAAATTTATATGGTCTTTTTGCTAGCACATACCTCCTATATACTATAGCCCCTTGATATTAGGGTGTTCGCGCCTCTGAAGGCCTCCTTTAAGAAGCACTTGTATAGCCTTGGGCAATTTGATTCGTCAACCGCTATGATAAGACAATGATTTCTTTATTGCTACTGGAGGGCACGCGAAGAGGCAATTACAGCGGAAAATATTCGTTCTGGGTGGAGGGCAATAGGTCTTTGGCCTGTCTCCCGGCTGAGGGCACTACGAAGCCACTATATCCTTGAAAACCACTAAAATTAGCTGGAAATGGGCAAATTGAGTGGTCGGAATTGCTTTATTGGGCCAAAAGGAACACCTAAGTATATTTTTCGACCACTAGGGCCCAATTTTGTTATGCCGACAAAGCCCCAAGAGGTACGCTGCTTGGTTGCTGATTATGAGTATCAGAAATACTCAAGCCCCACTCAACGACAACTTCTCAGAAAAATCCTCGAAGCATACGATAAGAAAGAGACAGAGTTGGCGATGACCTCACGAAAAAATGAGCAGCTGCAGAGTCAAATTAAAGCCAGCAGAAGGCTTAAAAGGAAGAAGGTCATAATTGACCCGAATGCGGCTTTTGCTGATATTGAGGCTATTTGGAAGGCTAAAATTGAGGCTGGCGAGGTATCTTCTGATAGCGATACGTTTGATGATTCCTCAATACCAACAAGAGAGGGATCGGTTATCGTTGTGGCGGGCAATTGAAGTTGGGAATAGTGGCATTGTTGACGAGNAGCGTTTCGTTTTCCACAGACAGTGTATGCTGTCCTCGTCCTTGATTGCGAGCCCCGGAGGTGAGGCAGCCAGATCGGAAAACCTTTGGCCCCCTGCCTGCATATTACTGGCTTAAGTAATAGCCTTCCGAACATTCAGCGCATCCACGTTCTCCGCGCCTGTGCTCCTTGCCAATGTGGCGAGCGATGCAATAACAAGCACAGAAGAAGAACTCTGTGTTGTTTGGGTGAGCCGGCTCCTAAGTCCCGTGTGCAACATGATACATTGTACTCTTACCACACCATATCTCTTGGGTGTTGTAGCACTTGAGCTTATTTGTGGAGAACCGGTACGATCATATGCGGAACACAGGGAGAGTTTTGTGGCACTTTCGATGCAGTCATACTCTAGACTTTGCTGGGCGCTGTTGAAATCACCTTGTTGGAAATTGTAATAGATTCTGCTCTAGAGGACTAACAGCGTCGATAACCTATCAGGAGAAAAGTCCGTCCCGACTAGCCTTTAAAGAAATATTCCAAGGTTGTAATGCTCTGAATAGATAAGTAGATATGTCCCTGCCTTTGTCGATTGGAGTAGCTTGTCGAGGCGGCCGGTCGAACTTAACAATCCCGTTTGAACACTTGGTGGTGTAACGTGGGTGGCCTATATTCGGCCCCCCCCCTGTTCCGGCCCCCCCCGCATACGTGTGACGCGATGTTCGCGTCTGGTACCCCCCTTATAAAAAACTTTAATTCCTCAACGAGGGATTTTTTTCTTATTACCAAACTTCTTCTACAACTCAACTAGACCATTATGAAGAAATATATAGAAGCTGATATTCACGATGCCCTTATAGTAATAGCTGATGGCATGTCTTTGAAGGCTGCCTCTAGGCTATGGTTTATACCTACATCAACACTTCGTCGTTGCCGTACAGGCGTTACCAATCATCGTGAAGCTGCTAACCCTTAGAGGTATCTTTCTGACTATCAGGAGGACCAATTAGTACTATTTATTATCAACTAAAGTAGCCTAGGCCTTGGTTGACTCAAATGGAAACAAGGGCCCTTGCAGCCCGCCTTGCCTTCCCTCATGAGAATTACCCTCCTCTAGGGAGGAAGTGGCTAAGGCAATTCCTCTCCCGTCACCCTGAACTTTGAAGCCATAAGAACCAGCGGGTTGAAGCAATTCGGCTAAGGGCGGCAACGAAGGCGAATATTGGGTCTTGGTTTGACCTCCTGCAATTGCCAATAGTTAAGTCAATTGCCCCAAGCAACTGTTGGAATGCTGATGAGGGAGGGATAATGGAAGGGCGCTTTGAGAGTATACTGACCCTTGGCTATTCGCGTGATAGCCCTATTAGCTAATTGGATTACAACTCGCGAGCGTGGATTTCTTATATTGAGTATATTAATGCTCTAGGCGTGTAATTTAACCCATTGATTATATTTAAAGGCAAGAGTATGTAATAGCAATAGTTTCCTATAGCCCTTAAGGACTTTAATGGCTGGCAATTTATAGTAATAAAGAAGGGCTGGATGGAGGAGAAAATTACTATTGAGTGGGTGAGGAGAGTCTTTATTCCTTAAATAAAGCTAAGGGACCCTAATGAGTGGCAATTACTAGTTATTAATGGGCACTATAGCTATATAACGCTTGATTTTATGTAGGAGTGCTTCTCGAATCGAATTTATATAGTCTTTTTGCTAGTATATACCTCCCATATACTACAGCCCCTTAATGTTAGGGTGTTTGCGCTTCTGAAGGCCTCCTTTAAGAAGCACTTGTATAGCCTTGGGCAATTTGATTCGTTAACTGCTATGACAAGATGACGATTTCTTTATTGCTACTGGAGGGCACGTGAAGAGGCAATTATAGTGGAAAATATTCGTTCTGAGTGGAGGGCAACAGGTCTTTGGCCTGTCTCCCGGCTGAGGGCACTATAAAGCCACTATATTCTTGAAAACTACTAAAATTAGCTGGAAATAGGTAAATTGAGTGGTTGGAATTGCTTCATTGGGCTAAAAGGAATACCTGAGTATATTTTTTGACTACTAGGGCCTAATTTTGTTATGCTGATGAAGTCCCAAGAGGTATGCTGCTTGGTTGCTGATTATGAGTATTAGAAACACTTAAGCCCCACTTAATGATAACTTCTTAGGAAAATCCTTAAAGCATATGATAAGAAAGAGATAGAGTTGGTGATGACCTTATGAAAAACCGAGCAGCTGTAGAGTTAAATTGAAGCTAGCAGAAAGCTCAAAAGGAAGAAGGTTATAATTGACCTAAATGCGGCTTTTGCTGATATTGAGGCTATTCGGAAGGCTAAAATTGAGGCCGGCGAGGTATTGTCTGATAGTGATACGTCTGGCGATTCCTCAATACCAACAAGGGAGGGATCGGTTATTGTTGTGGCGGGCAATTGAAGTTGGGAATAGTGGCATTGTTGACGAGGAAGGGGGGCCGGAACAGGGGGGGCGCTGAATGTGGGCCACCCACGTTAATAGGTTAAAACATTTCCCGATTGTTGCCTAGAATCACAAGTCTACGACCTCAGGATAACTTGGTTCGTAAAAAAGTGTGCAACTATATATGCATTGCAAAAGACCATTAACTAGCAACTTTCGAGACAGCCTGTATATTTATCAAAGAAATGCTTCTGCTCATGGGCCGGCCTGAAACTTACGTAGGAAGGATCACTGCTGAGTCGAGCCAACTCCAACCGAATAATAGCCTGACAACTTCGACCTCCACGTAACTATGATGAGCGCACCGTCGCTGCAACATACGACGGCTGGAAGTCAGACAATGCTGGCTGATGAACGTTGGATATTATAAACTGTGCAAGCTTCTTGAACATGCATGCACCTTGCTATATGTGCATGCACGGTTTCAAATTTTTGCACGGTGCGTAGGCGGTTTATTCAAGATAAACGGTACTATCACCTCTGGCGACCGCCCATCGTCCTGATGAGGAGAGCATCGGCGTGTCTAGTGCCGGCACCGTCGAGGCCCACCAGCCAGACGCCGTCGAGAATCAGCCGCCAGAAACCGTCGATCCTTCGGATGGCATCCAAGAGGATGTCGCCGTGAGCGGCGCAACTACTCCTCGAGACGTCCCTTCGGACGTCATGGAGCAGGCAATCGCCAGCGAGTTGAACGACAGCCCGGCGGAAGCTAACCCTGATGACAATACTGAGACCGTCATCGCGACATCTCTTAAAGGCTGCTTACCACCAGATCTCTCCGTCCCGACGTCCTTAGTTATGCAGGAGGGGCCGGCTCGCCAGGCGAACCTTAATTGCCCGGGGTGGACGGCCCATGGGTCTGGGCCACCTCCACAGCCATCGGGCCTAGCCTTTTCAGCTTGACCCCATGGGGAAGTTCTCGCTGCTCAGCGTGATCATTGCACGCGCCAAGCGCTCTCAGCACTTGCATCCCCGGCTCACATGGTGGCCACTCGTCGTCGGCCCGACCAGCGTCGAATCATGTGTGGCCCAGGGATGAAATCCGGGGAAGAGGCCGAGGCTGTCCTCCCCAGGAAAGGCTCCCCACACGAGATTTAGCTGCTCTGGCACAAGGCGCTACCTCTTGTGCCTACCAGACCACGGTCGACGGGTAGGCCGAAGTCAGTGCGATATTTTCCCGCCCGCCCCCGTCAATATGAGGCTTGGTATTGAGCTGCCTCGCTCGAGTTCAATATAAGTATGTCCAAGTTTCCCTCGAGTGGAACATCACCAGCCTCATCGTCGCATCCTCATCCTTCAGTTCGAACCCAGACTGGGCACCATCCCCGGGTGCTGCGACATCCTTGAAGATTCCCGCACCACGAATTATAATGACTACCAACGTCGTGTCTGCCACGCCCGTCGCGGCTGTGGTCGACACAGAAAAGGCGGGCACTGTCGGCGGAAACTTGAACATGGATTCTATCACCAGGGAGGCAGCCGCGGCCACTGACACCGAACACCAGCTGGGTCTCTGGAAGTCCCTCAAGACCTACCCCAATGCTATCGCCTGGTCGATCGGACTGTCCACATGCCTCATCATGGAAGGCTTCGACATGGCGCTGTTGAACCAGCTCTACGCCTTTCCGCCGTTCATGAAACGGTTTGGCGAGCCTCTGGGGGACGGGGACTACCAACTTACTGCCTCCTGGCAGGCCGGCCTGTCCAATGCCATCTATGTCGGAGAAATCGCTGGCTTGTTCCTCAGCGGTATCATATCTGAGAGGTATGGCTATCGGAAGACGCTCATGGGGGCCATGGCCCTTGTAGCTGCATTTATCTTCATCATATTCTTCTCCGAGTCCCTCCTCCAGCTTCTCATCGGCGAATTCCTGATCGGTATCCCCTGGGGAGTCTTCCAGACTCTTACCACAACTTATGCGGCTGACGTCTGCCCTCTCCACCTTCGAGCATACCTTACAACTTACAACAACTTGTGCTGGGTGATTGGTCAACTCTTAGCGGCTGGGGTTATGGTCGGCATGCTGGAGCACATGGAAACGCTCGGTATGTGGTCCTACAAGATCCCATTCGCACTGCAATGGGTTTGGCCGCTTCCTCTCATCCTCCTCATCTTCTTCGCCCCCGAATCTCCTTACTGGCTGGTCCGCAAGGGTAGATACGACCAGGCCAGGCGCTCACTCATCCGCCTGACATCTCGGGACACAACGGATACAAAGTTCAACGTCGATAACAACATCTCCATGATGATCCACACCAACGAGATGGAGAAGTCAGTCACAGAGGGAACGTCGTACAGGGATCTCTTCAGGGGCCCAGTCAACCGACGCCGCACTGAGATTGTCTGTATTACATGGGCTATCCAGACTCTCTGTGGGTCTACTTTTATCGGTTTCTCGACATACTTCTACACAAACGCTGGGATTCCCGACAGCCAAGCTTTCAGCATGACCCTGGCAGGGTACGGTATCGGTGCGTTCGGAACCATCAGCTCCTGGTTCTTGATGCGCTGGTTTGGAAGACGGTCCATGTATCTTTACGGCCAGGTCAGCATGTCTCTATTGCTGCTTGGCATCGGTCTGGCTGGAGTCAAGGGGACTGGAAACACCGCCGCAAGTTCAGCCATCGTCGCACTGCTGCTGGTCTATACGTTGACCTATAACGTCACCGTCGGGCCGGTCTGTTACTCGCTTGTCTCCGAGTTGAGCTCCACGCGCTTGCGAAACAAAACGGTCGTCCTCGCCAGGAATCTTTATAACGTCATGGGCATAATCACAAATGTTATATCTCCAATGATGATGAATCCGACTGCGTGGAATTGGGGAGCAAAAACGGGTTTCTTCTGGGCTGCCACTTGCGCGCTTTGCGCGGTATGGTCCTTCTTCCGACTACCGGAGCCGAAGGACAGGACCTATGGGGAGTTGGAAGTCTTGTTTGAGCAACGCATATGCGCGAGAAAATTTCACAAGACCGTGGTAGATCGCTTCACAGCACCTAGCGATGGCGTGCTGGGGGACGAGAAGAAAGACGGCGAGATCGAAATTGTTGAGACGGTCTCGCGTCAGTCTTCATAAGGTCACATGGACACAAGTGGGAAGAAGGCCATCTCCAAAGATATTTGTTTCAGTGCAGCAAACATAGCATTTTGATAAATCAATTGCAAACGTTATTTTAAAGCTCCGCCTTTGGTCTTCCCCGTCACGAGACATGAAACTGGGAATCAGGCATGACGTTGGATATCTACAGCCATAGAAACGAATGCTCCACCGGTAAGTCCCCTTACCCACTCACGCACCAACCCCCTCGCGCACCGGCCCTAATTCTGACCTCCTCTGGAACTACCCTCAACTTCAACAATTAATTTCTTAACGACCATTGCAGCTATTCGCAATCGGATAACGACCCCTCGCTATCTGAAGCGTGCACTATAATACATTCCATTTCCTCAACCTCATCATTATCCCCTGACTCATCGCCTTTGAGTGTTGCCGCCGGCTCTTCTTTTATAAGTTCCATCACCGCCCTCTCCCTTGCAATCGCCATAATGTCCATAAACGCTTGATTTGGGTTTGATACAACCTTCCTCTTCTTCCTAAGCTTCTGATGCTCTAAAGCAGCTATGAGGACCTCCTTTTCAGCTTCGGCTGTAGCTGCATATACTGCTAACTCATCCAGCCCCTTGCTGAGCTTCTTAAATAAGAGATGTATAGTGGGGGACTTATATGCGTTACTAACGCTATGTAATTCCAATTCAATTGCCTAAATGTATCTAGAGGAATATGGTGTTTTTAAATCGATTGCAGGTAGTTCTGAGTTAATTGGGATAACCGCTAGGGGTATAAGGGCTCTAGCAATTACATTATTGTTATTTTCAGCTACTAGTTGTGATCTCTTAACCTTTATTTGGTCTCTAGGCCAAATTCCCATTGCAGACCAAGCGTTTCTAATAGTGGTCTTCTTAAGGGCCATTTCGCATGCTTTTTAATAGGTATCAAGAAAGAATTCCTTACTGGATTCCTCTATACTATAGGTTATAGCCAAGAGGGCTAATTGCTAACAATATCTCCGCTTTAAAGAGGAGAATACACCAACGTTAAGAGGCTGAAGGACATAGGACATATGGGGGGGAAGAAATATAAGCTAAATCTTCAATTTATAGCAATGCTACATAAAATCTTCAGTAGTATGCAAGCCATAGCCATTAAGAAGCAGAACCCTCCATTATTTAGAATCTATAGGCCGGGTATTTGGCTTAAATAGCTCCTTTAGCTATCACAATCCAATAGAATTATTAGTTTAGCTGTTCTCTAACACATTAAATTGCTAGCCTTTAAATAACTAAAGGTCTGAATTATCCGTGGGGAACTATTATTGTTGCACGGATTTGCTACAGAAGATAACAAGTGAAGGAATCACCTAGCCCGCCCTATTAATATACTTAATTCCTGTGCACCATGTGCAAGTAACGGCCGTTTTCTTAATAATTAAGTTGACTGCTGAAGACCTAATAACTAATTGATTATCCCTATTGCCTTCCTGAAAGCCTACCTTATCAGTATTATACTAGAATTCTAGGGGAATATCTTAGAGCTCTAAGAGATCCAGGCGGTTAAAGAAAATATTAATATTCTTATAGCTAGCACCATTTATGCGCTTATATTTAATATGCACGGCTTTAAAGGTCTTTATAGATGGATTCCTCTTCAGAAACTTCCATACCCAATTAACGCCTATGGGTTGGTATAGAGTGGTATTAAGGAGCCCATCGTTAATAATTCTCACAGCAAGGCGCCAGAGAGCAATGTATAACGGGGGGCGGTACAGATAGCCCTGCATAAGGGACCATTTAGCTAAAAAAAGACTCCTGAATATTGCTTAGCTTCTAAAGAGAGTAATTGAATTTCTCTCAGGATTTTACACCCAGAAGGCAGCAGCATAGGGCATATTAGGAAATATGGTAGTCTCTAGTCGCTTGTTGTTAAGGGATGCTATCCAATTGACTGTTTATAGCAGCAAGAATTCAATTTGTAGACGCGAAAGATATATTGAGCAATAGAGAAAGAAAAGACGAACAGAATGGTATAATTTTTGAGAAAACATCATCTTTATAGAAGTCAGAATATTGAAATTCAATAGGAGGTGGTCACGAAAAGGGGGCCCCTGACGGCCGGTGCGCGAGGGGGTTGGTGCGTGAGTGGGTAAGGGGACTTACTCTGCCCAACACCCAACGCGGGCGGCCCACATTCGGGCTACCCCTCCGGCATAAATACTCCCCTCTCATTTTTTCTATAAAACGATTAAAAGCATCTAATGTAATAATTAACATAATAGCGTATTATTATTTATATAATTAAATTTAACTAAAAACTATATATATTATTTATATTCTTTTAAGATCTTTAGTAAATTAGGTTTAGAAATTAAAAGTATAGCTTTATAAAGGTAAATTTAAGTTCAAAAAAATTAAGTTAAGTTAATTTAATAATGAAAGCCTTTATATACCATTTAATTTATAAAGCAGCTATAAGGAAAAAACTATTAGCTATTATTATATTACCTAATTTACTAGTAAATAAACCGTATTAGTAAGTAGTGTTATGAACCACCCGGCATTAGCGGCTGACTACCGCAGAAGACAACCCCGCAGGCCATGGGCCAGCTCCCAAAACGTTACCCCACCTGATCCAAGCAGTGAGCCACCCAGCTCGGGTTAGGGTCAGGGACCCACCCGAATCAATGAGATCTGTGTCGACTCCATCGAGCAGCACCTAGTCGATAGACTCACCATCGATCCTATCGAGTCACTAAAGAGTTGGAACATATATACGGACATGGTCGTCACCAACAGTAGATAGCTTTCATAGAACAGACTCGTCAGTCGTTAATCTAAGTATTCAGTTCACCTACTGGATAGCCTCACAGCTAGTGATCATTGTCAGTCAAAAACGAATATTGCTTAATCACCGCCTCGCAATGCATTCCGAATATAAACCCTTGATCTCTCAGGTTTTAAGGAACTCGGAACCCTCTGATCATTACATATCCCTTCCAACCACGTTATATAGTGCGGACCATAACAGGTACCTTACGTTATTAAAAATTATAAATGAAATTTTACATATTTTAATTAATAATGTATTTAATAAACATTTAGTTTTTAACTTAATTAAATTTATAAATATTAATAAATAAAGTTTCACAAGTTTTAGATTTATTTATTTTATATTATAATATTCTAATGNAATCCACTTACTAATATAGTCTACTTACTAATAAACTATATTATATATATTAATAATTTATAATAAATTAGATTTTAAAAGTAAAGTTAGTACTATATTATAGACTATACTTCTTGAAATAGCTTTAAATTTATAAAACTAATATGATTTAAATAATTAAGTATCATTAATACTAATTAATATTAACCTTTATTAGTTACTTAGTCCTATATAGGTGCTAAAGGAGCCTAAAGTTAGCTTCTTCTTAGTACTTTATATTAATTAATTTGAATTTAAGTATCAACCTAGTATATAATTATATAAAGTTCAAGGTTTTATTAATACTTACTTTATATATTATATTTCTAAATTGAGTAAGTTTGATATAATATTAAATATTTATTATATATATTAATATATATATAAAGATAGAGTTTATATAGTTAGATAACTAGGTATAGATAATAGCTAATTAATGGCTAGTATATTTTTTCCCCTTGTTGGAGCCAGCCTGTATATGGTATCGCGTCGTAGCCATCAAGGGCGTCCTGGCCGATGGCGATTTTGGGCGGGTTCCTGGGGTCGAATTCATCTGCCCCCTCAGCACCTGCGCCGTCACGTAGAGACCGATTAGCCTCCTCTTGGTTGGTAAGGCAGTGGAGTAAGTCCTGGCGCTTCCTCATGCCACGACGGACCTTGTATCAAAGCTTGAAAGTTTCTTTCTAGATCGCGAGGATTGGCCAAGTCATGGCGCGGGATGTGCTCAGCAGACATGCCGCATTGCGTCTTAGCGATGTCGAGGAACATGCACATCTTTGTGAATTGGTCATCGCCGATTGTGTCATCATAAAGAAGGCCTCTTATCTCGTCCCAGTGTACACCCCCAGTCTTGTTTCTCTCTCTCTCTCTCTCTCTCTCTCTCTCTCTCTCTCTCTCTCTCTCTCTCTCTCTCTCTCTCGGATATCCCTCGTGGCCTCAAGAGCCTCATTGCGTGGTCGGGACATCTTGATAGCAGTGGGAGAGGAACTGGGCTGGTCAATGCCTGTCAGTAACGGTTTTATAATTATGGCTTGATGCTTTGAAAGCGGCGAACAGGGATACAGAGGAATGATGTCGCACTTGGTCCCGCCGACGCTTAATGAGGTTTGAACTTACCTTTGAAGATCTGGCGGATTTTCTGTCACTGGCAAGAGTGGCTGGCCGACTGGCGGGATATAAAAACGAGAGACACGCAACGGCAGAATTTGGGGAGTTAGAGTGTCAGTGGAAGACGTCTACGGGTGTGCGCGTGTGCCTGTGTGTGCGTTTGTGTGTGTGCGCGCGCCCGGGTGTGTCATAGAGGGAGAGAGACTGTGTGAAAGAAGGAAAGAGGTAGAATGTGTGAGGGAGTTGAGATTTAAAGCAAGATGTAGGGTCGTCGAAGGTAATAGAAGACATGGAGGGAGCAAGTGAGGGCAAGCTTAAGAGTGTATAGCCTAAACGTAAGGGGGAAAACTTAAGACCAGGTACGAAAAGTGTTGCGCACACAATTTGTGTAGTAGTCGCTTTCCTTGTCTGCATCTGTTCTTTCCAGTACTACCGCCCCATGAGACTCTACAGCATTGGTTCATACGTATTTGGTCTCCTGAAGGGTGGATTACTAGTTCTTGATCTCACTATTATAAAACTATTGCCCTGGTAGATCTATGGCTTCTACGAAGTAAGCACCAAACTCACTAACCTCTCGCCAAATTCTGTCCTCTCGCCTTTTTATGCCAAACTTCTCTTTCATCAACAAACGCACTGAGGTCTCAATGTTCTGCTCATTATTGACGCATTAGGTTTGCACGCAGCGACGACAATACGAGCAGACAACACACCTTGTATGAGCCAGGCTCCTGATTGTGCTTCACAAAAGCTTGATTGGTATCCGAATCTCTTTTCATCCCTGGAATTTGACGCATATCTCGGTCAGACACAAGAAACATCAGGAGACGCATCTAGAATTGAGAGGTAGCAAGGCTCTCAGTCAGCCACCAAAGACATACCTTGATTTCTGTCAAAGTGAAATAATGGTGGTGTGACACTTAAACAGTTCATATAGAGCCAGCAGTTATTTGCTAGATCAGTGTCAAAATTACTGACGACTTTATTCACACCACCATGGTAACTACCGCACCCAGTTTGTTGTTAGCAGCTAGATTCCACCCCTCGCGTAACATTCAAATTTGAACGCTTAAGAGCGCGACATACAGAACCTTTTGTGCCCCAGCATAGCTCACGGCGTATGCATAGGTGGCAAGTGGAAAATCGCTCGGGTGAATTACACGAGACTGCTCTGGGAAGGTGTCCTTGATAGAATTGAACCCCGGGCTCAGATGTAGGGAAGGAACGGTTGGGTCCTGGAATATAATTTTTCGATCGTCGTCCTTGGGAAACCTGTCCACCAATCGCGGTATTAGATGTGACTACACAAATGATACAGGGTGAGCTCTGCCGCTCTGACTTAAAACTGACCTCTCCCCGATGTTGCCCAACCATAAAACACTGCAATCAAATTCAGTATGAAGCAAGTCAGATTTATGGTCGATTCAGGTGGGAATTTCCGCAACTCACTCCCAATTTTCTGTCAATCTCGACTGATCTTGTTGGAATTGTTGCACAATTCGAGCCATCTGTTCTCTCACGTTGACATCCCAATCAATATCGTCTTCGAGCACCAACGCTGTTGCAATTCTCTCATCAATGATCCTAACAGCATTCAGTTAATCCCGCCAGACATGCAACAGAGCAAGTGGAGTGTAGCTTTGGCTTACCTTTTCATAACATTCATATGTGCACGCCAGCTCCCAACGAAACCGGGCCCACCCATATCTGACTTCGGGATCTACATGATTGTGTCGCTGGATTAGTATCTCGTATACTTTTCCTGGGATAAGGGGCGCCAAATTCCAACAAATACCTTTGGAACCGTCTTCTCAAGAACGTCTTCTCCTTTAACACCTGCAGCAATGTCGATTTGCAGACCAGAAAGTACCGACATTAAAGTTAATGCATCTTGACGATCGGTTCGTTGAGGTAAACTTATAGCAAATATTTTCTGGAAGCCAAGGGTAGAATTAGTAGCTGCGACGCTCTTTCTATCCCCGGTGTGATATTCGATGCCTCGTTGCGACCCAACACGCCCCCGGAAGGTAAGGACCAGGCACCACAGCGCGAACGCAACAAAAGTAATTTGAAGACGGAATCTCATCGCGCATGTCGCCAGGCATGAGACCAATTGTTCGAAAACGGCGCTGGGTTTCTGCGTAATTGTGTGCGGCCAACCCGTGACCTGCAGCCAATCCACACTGGTTCAACCAGGGCTTGAATTCTGGTGATTCAATGTGCTGAGCCTCGTTAGCAAGCAGCGACCGAATTTTGCCTCAATGGGTTGACCTGGGCTGGCACATGAACTCGCCATATTGAGACCAAGTGCAAGCTCCGACCTGGTATCCGACTCACGCTGTGCCTGCTAGATGTTATCAAGGGACAAAGTGGTTGAAAATTGTGTTGTGGCGGAGAACTGGCCATGAAATTAGGGTAGATGCTTGATTATATCTAAATCAAACTAGGGTTTGACACAGCACCCACTTCCTACATGCCAAGTTTTCAACACCCCCTTACAAGACCCCCTTTATTAAATATATATATTCTAGCCTTTATTTTAAATTTAATTATCTTATTTTTATTTAATTGTCTTATTTTTATTAAATTATAATCATTTACTATTAATTATATAAATGAATTAGTTAATAGTTATTTATTATTTAAAAAGCTTTAAAAACGTTAATAACTAAAGTACTTATAGTATAGGGTACTAGGAAGTAGCCTGGACCAGGAAGTAGCTAGTTTTCAGTAAATTCACCAACTTTAGGCTATCTTAGCACCTACCTTGAGCTAGAGATATAATAAAAGTTAGCACTAATTAGTACTAACTATACTTATTTATTTATTTTTAATTAATTTTATAAACTTAAAAGGGATAGGGTGGGTATAATAAGGATGGAAATTATTAAGATATATGCAAAATAGGTCTTTTTTAATATTAGTTTTATCTTTAATTTTTATATTATTCTTATATTTCTTTACTTATTTACATCTTTAATATATTACCATTCTATGTTAATAATTTATATCTTATATTATAAGAGAGTAAATTACTCTTAATTATCAAAACGTTTTAGAAATTTTAAAAACATAATATGAAACCTATAAATATAATTGTAATAATTAATACATTTAATATATTTCAAATCATATTATAGTATATATGATATAATAATATAATTATAAAGAACGATATATTAAAAAATAGAAACTTAATTCAGTTAAAAAAGTAAATATTTATTAAATATAGTATTAATTAAAATATTTAAGAGTTTTTAATAACGTTAAGCACTACCAAGCAAGCTAATTTTCAACACTATTAGTATTAGAACCTTAATTATAGCACCACAATAAAAGTTTCAATTGAATTTAATAGGAATTAGAATCTCTAAATGATTCTATATCTTTCTTATATATTTACGCATTATACCTAGTTATATTATAATTGCTATAGCATTATTTACTCAATCTACTACAAACTAAATCATTAGTACTATTACTTATTTTATTAGCTAGCTAATTCCCCTTTTCCTTTTCAGTAATTATTTTCTTAATACCTTATACATAAAGTACTCCTCTAGTTAATATATAGATTCTTTTAGCCGTTTAATACTTAAAAAGTACTATATTTGCTTTCTAAAGAGTATTAGCCTTTTAGGTTAATAGAGTAACTATATAAGCTAATAATAATATTCCTTTTACTAACTAGTTAATAATATTTAAAATTAATATTAGAGAGCTTTCTTAAAAACAAGAAATATAATTCCTTATTAAAATTAATTAAGAATCCATCTTTATTAAGTTATATAGTATTTAAAAAACGTAAGGTATAAGTAGTATTAAGGAGCTTAGTTATCTTATTAGCATTTAAATTTTAATATCTAGCTTAAAAAGTATAGCTTCTTAATTAATTAGGATTAAGTCTATACTTTTAAAAGTCCCCTTAATAGTTTCTAGCCTAAAAACCCTTTTACATATAGTATAAAAGGCAAGGAAGAAATTAATCTTATTAATACAGGTAATTTAAGACTTATTAAGTTAAGTAATCTTTATACTATAAGTCTTCTTTAGTGAGCTAAAATATCTAATATTAAATAACTAAAGTGGATAAGATAAATAAAAAGGTATATAAAGAGTAATAATATTCTTTACCTTATAATATTATTTAAAATCTATAAAGTAATAATTCTTATACTTAACAAAAAGTAATAATTAATAAATATCTTTTTCTATAATACAGTATATCTTTTAAAATATTAAATTTATTCTATAATAAATTCGTTAATTATTTATTTACCTAGGCTTATTTTAATGTTCTAATTATTTAAAAGGCTACTTATAGTATACTAACTTATAAGGTATACCTATACCTTTAAAATTAAAAATAGTAGTTTATACTACCTATTCTTACTAATTAACATAATGCCTATTACTTATTAATAATTCTGAGGCTATATTTATTTTACTTTCCCTTATTAATTTAACCATATAATAATAATTCTAAGTCAACAAATACTTATTATAAAGCCTAATTTATTAAAGTTATAAATATTAAAATTAAAAATGCTATATTACTTATAATTATTAAATATAAGATTAAACTATATATGTATTATATTAAGATCTTTATATAAGGCCCTCTTATAATTATATATATAATCGATATTAAATTTAAGATATATATTTAACTAAATAAATCTCTTTATTTAATTAATCCTAATAATATTATTACCATAGTTATAAAATAGGAAATTTATTATATGTTTAATATCTTTAGGAATAAGTAAGTATCCTTATAAATACTAGTTAAATATATATTAAATAAGTACTTCTTTTTTGTTTTTATTAATTTTTTATAGTTTAAGTAGATATTATATTATATAATTTAACTAGCTATTCTATAGGTAAGGATAGAGTATAAGATATTATATATCTTTAATACATATTAAATAGTTAGATTTGGGTTAGATTTAATAGCTTAAATAGCTATTAGAATAATATCTTCTTATATTTTTTTATTCTAAGGTATGATGTAAAAATTTATAGTTGGAAGTTAAAGTAGGGAGGGTAGTAAAACAGTAGCTCGCTTAGTAGGGTAGCTCGCTTGCTAGTACTTAACGGTATAAGTTAAGAATATAAAAAATATAGCTAACCTTTTATTAGCATTATATAATAGTAAGTTAGTTAATAAGTATTAGACATAATACTTTATTATTAAGATATAATCAATGTTAAAAACTAAATTTAATTATGTATATAATTATTAAAGGGCTAACTATAAAATCTTAAAAGTTGTTAAAGATTAATTTTTAATTATTCTATAAAATGACAACTAAATAAAGGATTTTAAAGTATATCTTTTATAACTTTAATAAGATTAGCATTATAATAAGATAAATAACCTTAGTTATAATTATTATATACTTTAATATAAAAAGACTAAATTTATATAGCTTAAGAACTAATACTAAGTAATAGTTATTAAATATATTAATATAAAAGGATAATATATCGTATTATTTATTTTCATTTAAGATATTTACTACTTGTGTAATTAATTAATATCATTAAGCTTTTTATTAAGATAAATAATTGAGCTTACTTAAAGTAAATGAATAAATAAGAAAATTAATTTAAAATAAATCAAGTACTTTGCTAGATATATACATATATATATAAACTAAAGATAAATATTAAATATATATTTGAAACAAATGGAAAAGCTATAAAATAATGAAGCTTAAGTAGTATTAAAAAGATAATAATATTATTCTTATTAGATATTATGATCTTTTTATTATTAAATTATATATATAATATTAAATTGATTCTCTTTATTTAACTATGAATTAATTATATTATTAAATTTAAGTTTCATATTATATTTGAGGTACTTTATAATAAACGTTTTATGGAAGAAATAGAAAAGCTAGATTCAAAAGAATTATTATTTCTCAATAAAACTTGAATTTTATTGTTTTAAGCTAGGTATCTATTTATAAACCTTAAATTAATTACCACTTATATTATCCTTAAAATAAAAATCATAAATACCATTAAATACCTATTAAGCGATTTACTAATTAAATTTCATTTAAACTAAGATCTTTAACTATTAAGGTAGCTTCTTTATATTAATTCCGAAGGTAGTTTAAAGGTTTATGGGAAGTATGTAAATAATAATATATTAAATTACTCTTTTAAGTAATTAGGTTTATATCCTTAAGAAGGCTAATACTAGGCTTATAAAGTACTAAAGAGGGAAAGAAAAGTTAACTTTAACTTAAAAAATGCTTAATATTGAACCATTTCTAATAATAATTAATAAAAAATAAAAAGAGAAGTAATTAGCTAGTAAAATAACTAATAATAATCTTTATTCAACTTATAATAGATTAAATAAATAATAATATAATGATTTTAATAAAACTAAATTTAATTAAAGAACTTGTAAGAAGAATATAAAAGAATTTAATAAGCTAGATTCTAGATGAATCATTATAAACCTAGCTTAATTATTATTAATTAGTATATTATGGTTTACTAGTAAGTAAACTATATTAATAGTTGATTAATTTTATGATATTTACTAACTTTTATTAACCCAAGTACTTACTTTAATTTAAGTAACTAATAAAAGTTTGTATTAATTAGTACTAATTAACGTACTCCACAAGTAACCCGGCCACACAAGTAACCCGGCTACCCTGTAACCACCCGTACAACAAAATATAAGATAATTTAACTATAACACCTTAAATCAATTAAAACTATTTAGAATCCTCTTCTTCAGAGGTAGATACAACTTTCTGATACATATAAGCATTATGGCCGGGCTTGCTGCAGATGCTGCATTATCACATATATATTATAGGCCTCCTTATATAACCACTACTCTGATTTATTTCCCCTCTTAACTACTGTATTGCATTAATTTAAGCCTTTAAATCTTTTGCCTAATCAATAATAAGCGACCCTCCTTTCTATAGCTACTTTTTTTTATATAATAACGGCAGCTAAGGCAGTTATTCATATCTTAAAGTTCAGCAAGGTCTTAGCGCATAAGGGTCTGCTTATATACCATCATTAAGATGCCTTTATTTAGCTGCTTAAGGCTTGCAATAATGGATAATAGTAAGCTATTCTAGTGTTATATAATGCGATTTTAAATATACTCTATTTATAACTTAGCCTTAATCAGGTTATTTAGTATCTTTAGGATCCAGGGAGGTAATTATTTAGCAGAAACTGGAGGTATTAGCATATGAAACTTTATATCTAGCTATAAAATCATATAATCCAGGTCATATGGTACTAGGTCTATTGCTCAAAAGCCTGCCTGGATATTTAGTTGAGTTATTACAGCATTATATGCCTTATAAAAGGCTGGGAGGAAGTCCTCCTTTAAAATATAAGTTATATATGCCTGCATTAGACCTCCAATTTCTTTACTATACGCCCATTTTAGAGGTCCAAAGCACCTAACATTAAGAGGCTAGAGCTTATATAATAAATAAGCAGGCATATAGAGTATTATAATATTCTATTCCTTACATTATAGAGCTCGAAATCAACCGAATAGTAGCTCTTATAGCTATTAAGAATAAGAAGGCAGTAGGTACCCTTTGTATAATGCTTTATATGGAAATCAAAGTGTTTTACTTATTCTAAGCCTCTCCCATCTATTATCCAACCATTTTATAAAAGCATAATTTCCCAGTTATATGATAGAGGGCTATTTGCAGTCCAGGAGTTAAGATAGACCTTCTTAGCAAAGATAATATAGGGCGGGATTAAATAGCTATATAATATAATGCCCTAGATTACTATAACCTATTCTTAGTTTCCTTATTGTATGGCTCTTAGCTTTCTATATTAATTAGAGGTTATAATGATGATTTCTACAGAGATTTTACCCATTATGAAGCCTATTTCATTAAAATTATAGATATCATTATTATGGATCCCATATTTCGCAATTATATTTTATATAAGTAAAAGCCACACGTAATATGCATCCGAATCCTTACAGAGGACTCTCTAATAGTTGATTCTTTAATTAAAACGCGTTCAGAGCTCGGGTTGTTATCATATGAAGTTTACAGCCCAGTTGGTTCCAACGCATGATGCGTTACATTCGCAAAGGAGTTAATCGGCCATTTCTTGAATACTACTAAGGCAAGGCGGAAATAATCGCGAATCTAAATCGATTATATATCATATGATACTCTCCTTTTCGTATAAGGTCAATTTTTAAGAAGGTAAACGGGTATTACGTTTACACTAAGTGCTACATTATCGGTCTTGGAGTATCAAATGAGGGACTTTATAGATTCATGCAGCCTTTCATACGCTTAATTTTGGGTCTAATTAAAGCGCATTTAGCGCTAGAATAATATTGCTTTCAAATAATTATTATGGCATAGTTTGTAGCGGAGAAAATTAAGAAAGAAGATAGATCATACGGAAATGACGGAAAGTGGCCGGGTCACTTATATGGCCGGGTCACTTGTAGAATACATTATACTTAATTACTTATTTATTATTAAATATATTAATTTAAAGGGGTTACAGTATATATAGATAGATTCATAAATATTAAGTTCTTAATAAAATAAATATTTTTAATATTAATTATATGCTTAACTTTATATTACTTTTATATCAATTTACGTTTTTGAATATTTAATATATTAGTATTTTATAATAATTATATATATCTTATATCTTACGGAAAAGAATACTTCTAGTAATTCAAGCTATTTAGAAATTTAAAAACTTAATATAAAATCTATAATAATATATAATGCCATTTAGACGTTTAATACTTTATATATAATATTTTAATATAAGATAAATTCATAATCAAGTTATAAGAAATTATATATTAATACTTATGAAATATATCTTTAATTAAAATATTTAAAGATTTCCCTTATATCCTTTTAATATATAGAATATAGCTAAGTTCCTATTAGTATTATATAATATTAAGCTTAATGCTTTATAGATATATAATTTAATTTAAGCTTCTTTTTTAATATAATACCTAAATATAGAAGTATTAATAAAAGCATTTATAACTTTAATAAAACTAGCTTAATAATAAGTATAATTACTCCATTAATATATATTAATAAGCGTAAAAAGGTTAAGTTTATTCAGCGTAATAATTAAGAATAGGTAATAGCTATTAAAGATATTAATATAATAGGCTAATATATTTTATTATTTATTATTAGTTAAGCTACTTATTACCTTTTAAGCTAAATTATAAATTTGAACTTCCTAGCTTTTACGTAATCTGTCTTACTTTAAATAGATAAATAAATACTAAGGCTAGCCTAAAATATATATAGTATTTTAATAAATATATAAAAATTAAGAAAAATATAAATTATTAAATAGTAATTATAAATAGTTATAAGACCCATATATTGGTCAACCTTAATTAATATTATAAAACCTAAAATTATTACTATTTATATATTACTTTATTCTTCTTATTTAGTCTAATTATTAAATATTATACTATATTTACCTCTTATGTAAATATATAATACGGAAATTAGTAATTTTATTTAAGCTTTTATTAACTTTATTACTAAGTTTGAGTTCTTTATTATATTGAGAGTCGCTTATAATAACACCTTTATAAAAAATAATATTAAAGCTATATTTAAAGGAGCTAAAATTCCACCTTAGGATTTAGATTTTATTATTTTTAAGTTTAGTATTTACTTAAGAACTTTAGTATTATTTATCCTTACGTCTCTGTAATAATAGAAATCTTAAATACCATTTAATACTTCATAAACTATTAAGTATTTAAGTTTTATTAAAGCTAGGATCTTTATATACTAAAGTAGCTCTCCTGTATTAATGATAATAAATATTAATTAAGTAATAAAGGATATATAAGTAAAAGTAAATAAGGTTATACTTTTCAAGATTTAGATCTATATTTTCTAAAAGGCTAATAGATTATTTATTAAAGACTAAAAGGTTAATGGACTTAAATATAACCTAAAGAGATATTTAGCATTAAAGAATCTTAGGTAATAATTAAAGAAAGAAAAACGGAGAAGTAGCTAGCTAGTATATTTAGTAATAATATTAAAGACATAATTGATAATAAATTAAGTAAGTAATACTATAGTAACTATAGTACGGCTAGGTATAATATAAGAATATATAAGAAATGGAAGAAGGGTTTAATAAATTAAATTCTAACTATATTATAGTAAATCTAGCCTAATTAGTACTAATTAGTATAAATATATATATATTAGTAGTTTATAGTAAACTAAGTTTTCAAGAGTAAAATTAGTATTAATTAATGTAAAGTGTGATTTTCCTATTAAAAGTTAGTCTATTTACATTAATAATTTAGCCCTATTAATACCTCTAAATTCGTAAAAGCAATTAGAATTAAGCAATTAAATATAATTAATACTAATTAGTGCTAACAATTATTAGTTATTTAGTCCTAGGTTAGTGCTAGGGTTAATAAAAGTTAGTAAATATTTCAAAATTAATCTACTTACTAATATAGTCTACTTACTGGTAAACTATGTTAAATATAGTTATATATATTGATAGTTTATAATAAACTAAGATTTTCAGAACTAAGTTAGTATAATTTAATATAAAGTATATTTTCCCTATAAAAAGTTACCCTTTTTAAACTAATACTATACTTACTCTAATTACTTTGAATTTACAAAATTAATTAAATATAAGTAAATAAGTATTAGTTAGTAGTAATTAATGCTAACTTTTATTACTTACTTAGCCCTAGGTAGGTACTATGGTAGCCTAAAGTTAATAAATTTACTAAAAACTAGCTACTTTCTAGTCCTAGCTACTTTCTAATACCCTATATTACTATTATTATAATTAAATATAAAAATTAATTTCTTATAGTTACTTTAAAATATTAAAACTAGAGAAGAGAAAAAACTTAAAGAAGAAAATAGTTATCTTGGAGTTTAATAAATCTTTATTTAATAATATAACTATTATTAAAAAGGTTTATTAAAAACTTCATTATAAAAAGGCTTTGATAATATTTAATAATAATAAGTTTAGAAATGATAATAAATTCAAAAATAAATTCAATTATAGGATAATTATTAAATAGTAAGGACTTATTGTTTAATTATAAATGGCTTTATTTATTATTTAAATTTTAAATATTCAAGTTACGGGGTGCCTTTAAAAGATATCTGAATCAAGGGTGTGTTTAAAGGGGGTGGTGCATAAAGCCCTAATTTGACTTACCTTACTGGCCGCAGTCATTCAGGTGTCTGCGAGTGCATAGGATGTATTCGGATCATGCCTGGGCCCTCATTCCGCAGTGTATTCCTCAGATGAGCGGGTGCGGCATTGGCATTCAGCACAGTGCTTTTATAACACATGTCAAGTGAACCAGGTTGGCGATTCAGCAACCTTAGCCAAGCAATACGTCTCACTGGATCTCACCAACATGGAACGCAATCTGAAACAGAATTGCATTTGCCACTTCGAGTGCGACTGGAATATTTAAGTTAATGAACGTTTCAATAATCAGCCCCTGAGACGAACCTTAGACCCCACTTACACGAGACTGGAACACATTGATTGGAATCCAGTCCACGAGTAGTCTAAGCGTCGCCCGCGAAAGGGGAATCTGGGTCTCCTTAATGATGTACGCTTGAAGTCAACGCCACCCTCATGGCAATGCTTTTATACCGCAAGACGTTATATGTCTCACGTATTAGTTATATGTCAGAGAAACACACTGAATATTTCTGGAATATAATCAAAAACCGAACATCGATTTCATATTTGGGGTATTAAAAGATAGACTTTGTGGATACTTTAATTGTCAAGCATCCCCTAATTGCCAAGTGTCACCTGAATCATTTGATTTCACCTTTTAGCAGCCAGCCTCTTACCATATCTAGAGTTTATTCTCCTCAGGCTTGGCTTAAGGCAGAGATGACTTCATAGACTGCGTGCGCAGGTGGTTGGGTTAATCAAGGGTCTGCTTCGTTTCACCTTTGTAAACCAAGAAAGTGTGTGCCCCAAAACACAACTATTTTACCGCACCTCCAGGCGCGCAATTGTTTAGGTAGTCATATATGCTACACCACGACTACTCTTCGGCGGTCAACATCTGATTTCCCTATATAACTAACTTCTCACTGCCGCCTGGAGCGATCTGATTTGGCAACTTGCGGACATATTTACTGAAGATTTATTTTCTAGGTCACCAAAGGAGGCAAAATGTTGCCCCCAGTACTACCCCCGAGGCAAAGGAGCGGCTTTCTGAAGAGCCCCAAATCCCCCAGTATTCAGGACTTCCAGATAGTCCAAGTCCAGGAAGACAAAGAGGATAAAATGTACTGCTCAGACTTGGTCAGAGGCTTGCTCAGGCTGCAGCCTCTCACCGCTGCTGCTGTTGTGTTTGCGGGATACAGATATTGGAAACTCCAGTTCGCCCAGATTTTGGTCGCGCAATCACTCGGACAGAATATGAACACCCGTCTCGTATTCGCGATCATCGATTTTATCGTGAATTGTAAGTTTTCCGGACAAGAGCAGAATGCACCCTTCCGAGTAAAGGCTCCTGACAGGTAGAATTTCCGCAGTGCCAATGACGTTCAAGGCTCTGTTCGATGCAATCGCAATATTAACTCCCGCGTCACGCCGCCCACATTTGGAGCTGCGAGGCGATCTCGTCCCAACAGTGGACGTTTTAATCACCGTTTGTAATGAGCCGGTCGGCGTTTGCCTCGACACTATTCGAGCTGCTATCAACATAGACTACCCCACGCTGCGATTCCGGGTCATAGTAGCAGACGATGGTGCAAGCAAGGAGCTGCGAAGCGGCGTCACCGAGCTCGCAAGATCAAAACCAGACGCACTGCTGTTCTACACCGCACGCAAAAAAGGGGCTAATGATCGCCACAAAGCCGGCAATCTCAACCATGCTTTGAGATTCGCCGCCTCACTACCTGGCGGACCTGCCGAATTCGTGGCAGGACTGGATGCGGATATGATACCGATGAAGAACATTTTGAGAGCCCAGATGCCTCATCTTTTGCTTGATCCCAAGTTGGCCTTAACATGCCCGCCAGCGGTAAGTCCAAATCTCACGACACCCTTTACCGGTCCAAATGAGATGATACATCTCTTCACACAGCCTTTTGCGCAGCAACTGACTTGGATGGTTGTAGACCTTCTATAACGTTCCAGTGAATGATGGGCTGGTGCAATCCCAGAATGCACAGAACACGTGGGAGGAGTTCACGAGAGACAGAATCAATGACGCATGGTGTACCGGCTCCGGATGGGTCTGTAGACGCCCTGCAATTGATGAACTTGGAGGAGTCCCGATGCAGACGATCGGCGAGGACGTTTTCATGTCCACCGGATTGTCTAACAACGGATGGAGCACAGCCTTCATTAATCAGTCTCTGCAATTCGGGCTGGTTCCTGACACGTACGCGAGCCACCTGAAGCAGCAGAGAAGATGGGTAAGTGCCTTGCCAAAGGTTCCCCTCTATATCCTCTAGTCTGAAATCACAGGACTAACGACGAGACTTGTAGAAGCTTAGTGGTATTCTAATCGGCCTAGACAAAAACTTTGGTCTCTGGGGCGAGAACGTGAAAGGCTTGAGCTGGATGCAACGGCTCTTGTGGTTCTATTTCCCCTTCAAGTTCCTGACCGCACAACTTGTGACCCTTGCAATGTTCACGGCCCCTTTCGTCATGCTCGCCGGAGCACCATGGGTGGTCTACGCAACGGAAAACAATCTGAATGCTCTTGCACAAGCCTCGGCACTATCTATCATCACTACCTTTATGTTGAGGTGCCATGTGTCCTTGAAGACTG
This sequence comes from Stenocarpella maydis, assembly GCA_002270565.1. Classification (NCBI taxonomy): domain Eukaryota; kingdom Fungi; phylum Ascomycota; class Sordariomycetes; order Diaporthales; family Diaporthaceae; genus Stenocarpella; species Stenocarpella maydis. Next base: position 122,700 of record NQMI01000062.1, read on the forward strand.
GGTTTAAAGCCCAAATGATGGAACACTGCAGCGATATATGGGTTGCGCCATGTGAGTGGCCATTAGAGAACGAGTATTAATGCACCGGCGAACTTGTGTTGACACATCTCTCCCTGCAGATCACACCATCACACAGCTCAAAACTTTTGTGTTCCCAAGATGGCTCGGGGGCCAGGCGCTGACGTTCGTCCCAACCGGGTCCCTCCCAAACAACCTGCATGAGCAAAATGCCAAGCGGCGGGCGCCGCTGCAAATTCGGCTGCGCTCAATCCTCATTAAGGATGGCGCCATATTTCACTTGCTCTTCGTCACATTTTCCGCCGTCGCGGTCATCTCGGTCATTGCAAGAGCATACCGCCAATTTCCCGAGCATGGGCCTGGGTTCAACGTTTACCTCATGACCCATCTCGGTATCGGTTGTACGCCGATGACGTGGCTTTTCTCATTCTTTGCTTGTCTCACGCCCGTCTACTACGCAATCTTCCCGCCGACTGTTTCGGACCGAGAAGATTTACTGACCCAGGAACCAGTCACTGGGGCTCGTTACCCCAAACAGAGCGCGAGAGGTGTGACATGGGTTCCTGAACTTCTAGGTTTCGAAACGGTGCACATTATTGTGTTTGTTTCTTCCCTCTATACTCTATTCCAAACATCCTAGTGTTACCAAACCCAAGAGGTTTAATTAAGCATAGCCGTGAGTGACCTGAGCTTTGCAAGGGGCACTCCCCTATGCTTCAGTTATGTGGCACATATTCCTTATCCTTACCCCTATACTGTAATTGTCAAAATTGTAGATATCGGTTTAGGATAAAGGTTGGTAAAGGTTGGAGAGGGGGTCTATGGGGAAGATGTTCGACTTAGACTATACATTTCTCGGGCTAATTGTAAGGGTTTTTTTCACTTGTTGTCGTACATGTGCTGTGCTGTGATCTTTATGAGAAATGTAGTTACCCTTTGTTTAGAGTGCAGTATGAACGTAGTGCTGTTGTGACGGGCTACCAAACTCCAGGTCTCGTCATGAAGTGCCATAACTTGAGATGTGATAGGTAATATCACAGTCAAAAAGGGTATGGTAATCAAGGAAATATTTTTGGTCGGATTCACAGGTTTAAATTATATACTCTGCTCTCCATATATTCCTTTTGTTGAGCAAAACGGAAGTTACACAATTCCCGCAGTCCTCTACACCGCAACGAACGGGATTGTCTCTTAGATATACTACATGGAAAGTTCGGCTTTTGAGAAATCAAGCTAGATTTTACTATTTATTCTTTTGACGTTCAGTTCTGTGGTACTGGTAGAGAGGGCATACGACCAGTACAGTTCCCACACACGGTGAAAGAGACTGCGCACTTTGTTTTTTAGAAGCACAGATCCAAAAGACTTAAAACGTCTCTCAAGGCTGAGATCTAGGAACATCCAAATCCGCATACAAAATACCAAGTCTTTCCATGGTGAGACCCAATTTTGAAGGAGATTCGAGTCTCCAGTACAAGGAAGGACCTTGACCGGGACAACATCAATCACAGGAACTTCAATACGGGCAAGTTCATCGAATGTTGCTGCACCCATGTCTCCATACTATTATTGCTGAATTCATCACATAGAGTAGTGTCTCTTAGGGCACCTAAGCGCGTGCCGCGTGGTGAGGCTGCTCGCCTGAGAAGTCGTTAACTATTATTACCTAGGTACATGTCTATGTTTCATTCCCCCATGTCACAGCCACCGGCTATGGCCAAAAAAATGGATCAAGAGTTTTAATTACCGGTTCCATTGAAATCTTCCGGCAATGAACATATACACCAGTCATAATGCCATGGTTAGACGTTATAATGATAGGTTTCTCGCTGTTCTGATTCCTGACATAGTCACAATTTCTGTTTGTCACGGTCGGCCTGCATCTGTGCTTTCCAGTGCCATCACCCCATGAGAATATCCTATTATCCGGTCTCAGCGTCTACCCCATTGTAATTGTTCATGCCAGAGTGCGCCAGTTCTGTAATCAAAGTCCGTTCCGCATTTGCCTGTTTTATTATAAGAGAAGATTTTCGTCAGTGACCCTATTGAACCTCGCATGACGTGTCTCTTTTTCTGGTCTTTTTCCTTCATTTTTTTTTTTCGTAGAGTACTTCTCCCGGGACACACTTACATGTCATGTGATCGCTATTGGCTTGTCAGCAACTTGATTGGTTGATTTTAGGAATACATCGGCATCAGATGAGTGAGAACCTTTGGTTAAGGGCAAAAAGAGATTCGAATGAGGGTCGACTGTGGTAATCAAGAATAATTTACCTTCCCGTAGTCTCGCTGATCAATGCTCCATAGCCAGGGCACTTGGTTGCGCCGGCTTTAGACTTCCTTTGATTGGAGTCACGCGAGAAGGGAAACCATGGCCACTGACACTGACAAGGGGTTCACAGGATAGCCTGTGCTTACTACGTGACGTGGTTCCTACTGAGGCAAAGAGGAAGAGCAATATGCCATCAATCTTGAAAGTCTAAGAAGAGGGGGCTCAGCTTTGTTTGCAAGCCTGAAGTGATAGGAACAATACAAAGGCAGAGGAACTTCGGTCTGGCCCGGACCTATTCTTCCTGACTGATCCGGGGAAACAAAGCCGGGATAGTTTGGATCTCCCCGAGGCGAGATTCCGAAGAAAGTCTTCTATTTCATGAATACTCAATACGATCACATCCGTTCTATTTGATATCGAACTCCAAGTGAATTGGTGAAGCACTTGTACAGACAAGCGAAGATCGAGGGACTGGCGGCACTCCTGCTGAAGATATTCGGCGTGTTTGCCAGGGCCCTGCCCGATGTCCTCACGTACGCACGGAGTATCGTCTCCCGGGCAGTTTTGCTCAACAAGCACATGATGCGTGAGGTGAAAATACAATACAAGATCGAGTTCGACGTCAACAATGGCTCGGAAGAGGGGTTTTATGAAAATTTTCACAATATCCAGTTGCTTACAAACAACTCCGAAGACGGCAACTGTGACTACACAAGTTCAGGCGGCTGTGGGGATAACCTGGGGCTCGAATAAGAACAAATCTGAAATGGAGAGGAACCTGTTCTACCTCATGGCTCAGAGCCTCGGTTTTGCGCCATCAGATGAGGGTGATTCGCCTGAGTAGAGTTCCGGCCACCCATGATGCACAATGTTTTCAGCAGCTTGATCGTTTGCACAAGTGCGCCGATGCATTGATAGGACAACACACGAGCTGTGAGCTTTGATACCAAAGTAACGAGGGACAAGTGACAGGGTTTTGGTCTTTGGTGCCTATAAATCAGATCTGCCCCTACACCAACTCGAGCCAAAGCAAGAAAAGTCACTTTGTCAAAGGCTCAGGATTGTTAAAGTCTTGGCCTAACTAATTCTCTCGCCAATGCGTCGACTCAGAGCCATATTTTCGATTCGAGGCTCTCGTGGTATAGTGCGACTGGCCATACCCGTACTCCTCATCATTATCGGCCTGACCAAACTCAACAGCAACGACGGGCACACGACGTACCGCACCCCAGCACATGATTTTCGCCAGGACAGCATTCACAACCACCTGCCGGGAGCCCGCGGCCCACGCTACGACTCCCAAGAAGGCCACGGCCAAGAGGCAGGCAATGGCAGAACCGGCGCCTCCATTTCAAGCATACGCACGTCCTCGCCGCAACCAGAATCCACTTGCTACACACCAGGCCTGCACACCCCCTGGTACGACGTTGATCCCGACAGGCTGTGCCATTGTGACAGCTATGAGTGGGACGACGGCAACGCAGTGGCGAACGCTGGTTGGTACGGCGGGAAGGCGATGTGCAGGACGGCCTGTGTGCCACAGCTCGCGAATCAAACCAGGTTGTTTAATCAGGCAATGTGGAGTTTCTCTGAGTGCATAGAGGCTTGTATAGGGTCGTTTGACAGAGGGAGGGTGAAAAACAGGAGAGGAGCCCGCGCACAATGGCTTTGTCACGGGGTGAACTTCAAGGAGGGGGAGTTGTGCGAGTTCGTCGGTGCCATCGAGCATTTTGATTTCACAGCGGCCCAGTCTAAGGGTCAGTGTTGGGATAACGGGCTCAGTCCCAGCAGATGATGGGACTGCGTGGATGTTGTTGGGAGTGAGGAAGCAGGGGACGGATGCATGTTATGCTTGCTTCTCACCAGACAGAATAGTGAAGGGAAGGGAGAACTATAGGCCGGAGGGCCTTCTAGGAAGCTGTCCTCAGCCTTTGTCACCGTCCAATGGCTACTTCTACTAAGTACGTATCGCACCAAAACGGGCTACCCAATCATAGAGCGGGGATCTCACCGCCTTCCACAAACAACGGGGTCGTTTCTGCCGCTGCCCAGCTTCCAGGTTTCAATAATTTTGGAGTCAGCGACCCGACCGTCACTTCGCCCCTCCATCGTCCCAAATCGAGTGACCAACAACTAACTAACTCACCGTGATCAACCGGCAGAAAGTGCAGCCCAGTGTTCCAGCCGCAAACAAACAGGAAACACACCAACATGTCAGGCGACGAGGACATATCCGTCTACGACGAGGTCGAGATCGAGGACATGACCTACGACGAGACCCTCCAGACCTACCACTACCCGTGCCCCTGCGGCGACCGCTTCGAGATCGCCCTGGCCGACCTGCAGGACGAGTCCAACGATATCGCCGTGTGCCCCAGCTGCAGCCTGATGATCCGGGTCATATATGAGGTGGTGAGTAGCAAGGAACCCAGCCAGCCTCTCTCATTTTCCTCTGCACCTTCCCACCGTGACATTGAACGCCAGCTTCGTGGCTGTGCGCAACACAAGCAAGCACACAGCCTTCCCTTTGTGTGTCGCGTTGCTCTTTCCATGCCGATGGGCTTGACTGACCACCTTCGTTTCTTTTGCGCGACAGGTCAATCTCCCCAAGCCCGCCGGGTCCGAACCCGACGCCGAGCCTGCCGCCGACGAGAAGCCGGCCCAGGCCCCCGTCGCCGCCTGAATGGAATGCGACTCCAAGACACGGGCAATACGCCTGGAGAGGAGTTTTACCACAGCCCAACTAATGGGGGGATGAGAGGCACTGGAAGGCCACCACGCCCCGGAAGCTAGATGGCCTCGGGAATCGGATTACCAAACCGACTAGGCGTGCACCGCAATGCAACCACAAGTGCCACAGCGCGAACACGACTACATCGTTCGAGGCGGGAGGGAGAGAGGTGGCTGTCGTGCAGCGCGTCCGGAGCCACGGCGGTGACGTCCGTGCAGCAGCACCGCAACACCAGCCTCCCAGTCCAACGTGACAGCCGCTTCTGGTGGCCGACCGACGCCGCGGTTTGGCGGACTGATGCGACCATCAGGAGAACTCCAAGAACAAGCCGCAGCCTCGGCAGATGTGGGCGCACCGGGCGGGGGCATGTGTATGGACCACACCCCCGTCTTCATCATGGTGTCCTCTGAGGGGGAGGGACTGTACGTACGTCCGGTATGGGGGGGAGGGGGAGGGGACTGGTATACAGCGGCGCCGGAATCAAGGACGGGCGGTTACGGAGCGGCAACAACCGCTTCCGGGGTTGTGGGATGGTTGTCTCGCGCAACTGGCTGGGAACGAATTGTCTCGGGAAGAGAAGTGGCGGGGTAGATGCAATGCTATTCCTTCTCAGATCCTGTCCAGATTAAGCATTATTCTTGTTCCTTGGGTCTGACCTCCGGGTCAGAGACCCCCCCCCCCCCTTCTTCGCCCAGCCCTACCTTGAGATGCAAGTCGGGCTCGATGAAGTCCCAAGTTTTCCAAACTCCAGTAGAACAGAAAGCCATGACCCTGAGCCCCATGATCCTGAGCCCATGGGTCCTAGAATAAGCCACATGCTTTGGGGGTATGCCTGAACAATTGTTCCGGTAAAAGATCAAGAAAGAAAAATAAAAGGCTGCACCGTCAGAACCATGCCCGTACAACTCCCCTTGATGCAAAAAATGTCGTGCGCTGCGTGTTGCGCAAGGTGGTATCGTCGTCGTTAAATCCGCCCCAAAAACGTTAAAAAAAAATTTAAAAAAAAAAACCCCCCAAAAAAATTTAAGAATAGAAATCCCCGTCCAGCCCCTACCTCCAAGATGAGGGAAGAAAAGCAAATCAGTCCAGACAAAACGTCGGTTGCCCTTGTTGAAAAAGGAGCAAGAGTTGAAAAGAAACCTTCAAGGCCCTTCCATCGCGCACTGTCGCTCACGACGGCCTAAGCATGCGAAGGCGGGGCCACACGGGGGGCGACAGGCCAACTGCCCCATCCTTTCCCTCTCGCAAGGCCAGCCAACCCGGAGACTAACGGACGGCCCTCGCCGGCCCCGCATTCTCACAGCAGGCACAGCGAGAGGGCGAAGAAGACGACCAGCCCCAGCATGCTGCCGTCGCCGGGCAGGCCCTCCCCCGGGGCGGCGGCGGTGCTGCTGCTGCTGCTTGACACTGGGCCCGGTGACGACGTGGAGACGGTGGTCGGCCCCGCCGTCGTCAGCGCCGAAGAGGTGCCGTTGGCGGCCGGGGGCGCCGGAGCCGGGTCGACGGGCGCGGGCATGGTCACGGTGAAGGTTGCCGAGACGGCGGGCGAGACCGAGATGCTGGGGAGGGACCAGGTGGTCGTCGTGGGGCAGTCGGTGGTCGTTGCGCCGCCCTGCGTGCCCTGCTTGTTGTCGTTGTCGTTGTCGTGTGGTTTTGTGTCTTGTGCCTGGGCGAGGGTTGCTGCTGTTGCGCCCAGGGCGGCGAGGATGTGGGAGGGGCGCATTTGGTGGTTGTGGGGTGGTGTATGATGTTTGGTTGGATGTGGGTGGGCTTGGATGGCAGGTGGATAGCTGACGGCAGAGAGAGATAAGGAATGCCTTGAGTGCCGGGGTTGTGTCTTGCTGGTCCGGAAGAAACGAGAAATAAAGGAAGAACACCGGCGCAAGTCTGACAACTTGGAGGCTTCTCGCGACGGTGATGTCCTGGGGCGGCGATATGTGCTCGGTCGTTGGTGGAGGAGGTACTGCCTCCCCGGTCGCGTGTAAATAAACCGAGTGACTGAGCGAGTGCGACTGGAGCTGGCTGGTGGACTGACCGACTTGGCCGGCTCGCTGGCTCGTCCCTCTAGGTTGGCACCAAGACGGGCAGGGCAGGCCGGAGGCTTTTCAATGCTCGTCTGCCCCGGCCTGGCGATGTGGAGAAAGGGCACCTTGACGTCGGTGACACTCGGCCCAGGGCCAGCAGAGTCCAGACGGCGGAAGCGAATGAAGGGCAGGCGGACATGTGGAGCAGGGCGAGGCAAACAGGCCAGGCAAGCAGCCGGGGGCTCGTCCCACCTGCTCTCGATTGCTGCTCGAGGTTGGCCCAGCGGCCCCCCACCCCGCGGCGGGCGAGAGTCAGATTGAGCTCGAACGCCCCCTTGGTTGTGGAGCCCTGGGTTGGGATAAGGGTGGTTGGGATAATAAGGCCGAGCCCCTGGATCGCCCTCTCGCGGATAAGGCTTGCCAGGGCAGCCGTGGCCAAATCGCTCAAGGGTTCACGGGAAAGCTGCTTGACGGAGGTGGGCTTGGGGTTTGGGGTGAGAGGTGAGAGGTGAGATGTCTGTGAAGACAAGGCCGGGCGGACATGATGACACTAGTTGTGTGACATGAGTGGCATGATATGCGGACTGAGATCGGCAGACAGACAGATATGTAGATACATACAGATGGACACACCAGATGCGTGCATGCATGCATGGCCTGCCTTGTGTAAGTGTAGCTACCCGTAGCTGGGGCTCACCCTGCAGCTCACACTATTCCCGTAGCAGAAGCGAGGCAAACATGGGTAGCAACAGCAGTTCGTTGCAACCTTGAGGAGCAACCCCCTGGTTACAGCTTATCAATATGGGCACGACATTGTTGGCACCGTCTGCCTGACATGCAGGACATGACAGTCTGTTTGCCTGCCTGTCTCTCAGGCTGTCTGTCGGACCACAGCGCAGTGCGTACGTACTGCTAATAGCGACGGCCACATTTGCAAGGGCGTGGGGCAAGGAAAATAGCCAGGACCAACATATCAGGAGCACGGAGCAGGCTGAGGACTGGGCCTAGACAAAAGGGTTGTGAGAAATGCCTCACCAAAAGACGGTGAATAAGTGATAAGTGGGAAGAGAAATCGCTTTCCCCCATGGTGACTTGCCTGCCCCCCCCCCTCCCCGCAAATAAACACAGACAGTAGACCAGGCCAGGACAGGAAGGGCACACAGACGGTTGTTGCTCGGCAGTCAAGCAATGGAGAAGAGAGAGAGATTTACAGATTAGTTCGTGGGGTTGGCTGCTTGGGGAACGCGTGTCACCGAAACTCAAAACCCCTCCCGCCATGGCCGAAACATAGGCGCACTGCGTGGTGCAGATGATGACCTCGAGCCGAACTGACAAGACAGACAGCAGCTCAGATCAGCAGGCAGGCATTGGGCTCGCATGGCAGCTGGGGGTGCCGCTGCGTTATTATTCTTAGCGTCGCATCCATCCGTCGCATCTTCTGCATCCTGCACAATGCCAGCTGTCGTGCCCCGGTGTGTTTTTATATCTCCAGTTGAGCAAGAGAAAACTGCTGAAGAGTGTGTACGCACCCCGTACTGGTCAGGAAAAGAAAGAAAAAAAAAAGAAAGAAAAAAAAGCGTGCCGTGATTGGACAGGGGGTTATCCCCCACGTGCGGTGCATCTGCCAGTTTGCCCATCCGGACCCATGTCCTGCTGAGGCTGCAGCCCCGATCGAGATCCGTTTCTTTTCTTTTCTCTCTCTTTTTTTTTTTTTTTTTCCTGCTGCAGGTTCATGGGTCTCAAACACACACACACACACACACAACACACACACACACACACACACACACAAGACGAGCAAAGCCACACCAGCGATACGCTCCAATGGATTTCGGCGACTAATAACCTCCACCCCCCCCCCCACCCCCACGGATCATCGAAGGACAGACTCTTCACGCAGCTAGTTCCGTCGCACTCACACACCCCTACAGGCTGCCTCATCCACGCAAACCTCTCTGTCCAGGCCGGCAGTTTTCATTTCTGAAGACTCAGTCCTCACACATGTTGCCTGGGTCACATGTTCACTGCCCTCCGGCAAACATTTGAACCACATGTCGCAGACTGCAGCCCAGGCCGCGTAACCAGTCCTCGCCCAGACTCCTCGCTGCAAGACCGCCGGCGTGTAACTAGCCGTCGCCAGAGCAAATGATTGGTTGCTCGGTGTGCTGGCTGCCAGTCTGCTGGAGGTGTGATTAGCGGAGTGATTACATCGGTGACACCTCGCGCAACCCACCACCCTGCCTGCCAGCCTGTGTTTCCGCGCCGGTCGGAAAGGCCGTTGCCCCACGCCCGACACGGGCACTTGGTCTGTGTTGCGGCTCGGACGACATTGCGTGAGGCCCGGGAGGACAGGACTGGCGGTATTGGCTGTGGGTTGCACGGCACGGCAAGCCCAGAGCCCCGGGACACACGAGTTCTGAGGCACGGCAGCCTCGTTAACTCAGGATACTGCCGCTGCGCCTGAGACGTGAACCAAGAGGAGGTGGTTGCACGCAACATCCAGCCCCTTGCATCGCGGGAAGCCCAAAGTGACCCATTTGTCTCCGGCACCAGCATTGAATAAGTCAAACAGTTAGGTACACGTACGAGCCATATCGCCTGCTCATATGTGTGCAGTCCCCAGAGTACTGGCATTGCTGGGTGAGGGGGTGGGGGACCTGCCTCGTTCACTCGACACGCCTCCGCGCGAGGTATTTCACCGGGCCGTCCGTCAGCCACGGGTTATGAACTACACGCCCGTTGCCTCGCGCAACTTTTCGCTCTGCGTGCACGCGCGCGTACATGTAGCAATGACACCGAACAGGATAAGTATCTTTTCTGCCTGTTGTTCCGCCTCTCAAGCCATGATGAGCGTATGGATGACTGGACTACTGTCGGTGGCTTATAGCTCGTCTTCTTGTAGAGTATCCTCGCACAGCAGACAGCTGCTTTCATCAGTCATTTTTGAGACGAGCGCTCTGCCAAATTGGAGCGGGTAACAATGGGATGGGTATTTTGATTGCAACCTTGCTGGCTGGAATCTGGGCACGCTGTGGTTGACATTTTGCCAGCTTGCTTGCGTTGAGAATATGCAGTTTTTGAGGCCAACATGCACCAACCAATTTGACCACATTTACCTTATCTGCCATATTCGTCTTCCCAGGGCCCTATTGGGTTGTTGTATGCTTCCCTCTCCTGGTGATCTTCACCACAACACTCGTCACCGCATATCACACATTAGACTTCCAGATAGCACCAACAGCCCATGAGATAGTGTCCTCCGAGTCAGCGAAGTGCACACTGCAGTCATCGCCCTGCTCACAGTAGCATTTATTTGCTCAAAAAAGAGCGTTTGGTATAAGGGAGATGCAATCGTTTCAAGAACGCTCTCTTCTGAGCCATGCTATTAGAGACTGTAGGCAAAATAAACAGCCTCATACCTACATTTCTCTGATGCCGACCAACAGTGCACCTCCATGGTGATATGTTACCGCGCTGTGTCCTTGGGTGTCCGCTGTCTTGAATGAATTTTGGTCTCCTTTGGGCTGTCGAGTGCCCAATCGCTCAATGGTCCTCAACACCTATGAGCCATGCACGATTTGGGTGTAGGCTAAATCGGTGGTCGCAGCCTACGACGATCCAATTTATAGTCGCCTGTCAATCGCGAAACCGTTGTATTAAGGCACATAATAAGCTTCCGGGCCAGATGAATGACGTCGGTCCTATTCCCAATTATTGCACTTCTTATAGGGTAAACGATACAAGCAAACCTTTGTTCTTTATCAATGGCGGGCTGAGGGTGACATCGCAGGCGAATATATTTTCATGCCTGGAGCCGTCGCAACTTTGTCTCCGATCCGATGCTGTGAAAGGTGCAACCGGAGATCTGAGGTATTCAGGGATGGTGATCGGGTTATCTCATGCTTGCTAAATCGAGGCCATGGCCAATTTTCGGTTGAACTCCGTGTACGTCCGGTCTTGATGAGACCAGGAAATCCGGCTTGGAACTGGCCCTCGTGCGTTCAGACGAGACTGTCTGGGGCCTTTTTAGCAGCCGATCTATACCGGGACAGTATTCGATTGGTTCACATCTGTCAAGGAAAATCCCAAGTCAAGCGAAAGCGAAGGCCGTGGACGAGGCATAAAAATCAGATCCTCACGGGAGAGGGCCGACGTGACGGTCGAGCGCGGATACGAGGCAGCGAACTCTGAGAAGGTCCAGATTTCGTTACCCGAGCTTTTCCCGCCGGCGGCTGTCCCACGCCTTTAAACAGCCCTGCTAGCTTTCCTGAAACCGAGCATCCCGCGGCATTGATAATGCGGCCCTGCCGCTGGATAAAGCCGCTTTGAAACCAGTCGGGCCGAGAAGATCGCATTGGATCGCTCTGCCGTGTCCTGGGATGGGAAGATGTAGACATACAAACTGCCCAGATCATACATACAACACACCTCGATCCGAGTTGTGTTGCTAGCGAAGCAATTATTGTCATTTCTCGATCTCTTCCCGCAGTGTGAGCGCCACGGAGAGATCGCTGCAGAGTTGCTGCAGAGATCTTACAGGACTGTGGAACTCGGCACGGAGATTTCCCAAAGTCTTTGGTGCGCCCATCTAAAGCGTGGGCCAACGGATATCCAATGGATACCTCTGGGCCAGTGAACCCGCGGAGAAACAGATCGTGTGCCTCACTAACGGCAGAACCTACTGCTAGTAGTGTTGACCCCCCCTGGGCAGCGAAGCGGTCCGGCCGCCGCGTCATATCACGACTGTTGCCCGAGGGGTCTGGTATCCTTTCAGCAGCACACATTTCTAAGTTAGTTCCACTATATGAGACCTTTCCGGGTGATCCCAATGATCGATAAAATTCTGCTTGCTTGCCGCAGATGAATCGACCAGCTCGAGCATCAATATGTTAGAAACTGGTTCGGCTCCTGAAGCCGTGAGCACGACAGGCGGTCTAACCCCGGGGCTACTCGGTGATTACGACAAGTTCCCTCTAAGCGCCCCACAGAATCGAAAAGGAAATAACGTTCAATAGTCTTCATCACAAAGTCAGCGAGAACAAACTTCTCAGGTCTGACCGCTGAGCGATTAGTAGTCAAGAAGTTGAATTCGGGCCTATCGGTATTGTATAGCCAGGCCTGCATCTCGCATGAAGCGCCAGCTACTGCCCGGCCGAGGTCCCCGCGAAACCAAAACCAGACACCTTAGCGGCTAAACCTCGGCTGTAGTTGCGCTTGACAAGTCAAGGATGATCCCCTCCCTGTATCAGGAGAGGGCCACGTGGTTTGCGTGTGCGAGACTTGACCTGCAACTAAGCAATTTTTCCTTGGTAGCGCGGACTCAGTCGGCGTGGTTACCTATTATAAACCCGAATGCTACTTTGAATTTAGATATTCTTCTAAAATCAGAGTGTAATTCTAAACGTCGTGATGTAATATTGCCCAGGCATATACCATCTCATTATAGAGTAAACTAGCCTTAAATGTAAAGGGTTTCAAGGGTTTAGGAGAGGATCTCGGACCGAAGCTGGGTTATTATGCACCCTTGACTGACGCTTGATAATTGTGTAGTCATTCATGGTGCTTCCGTTCAAGATGGGAGTGCGGCTCTTCCCTGTTGCATCTCAGTGCGTGCCGGGCCGTGACACTTTCCTAAAGGGGACCGACCCATGGCTTGACAACTTGCAGATGAGAGGGGCCCACTGTTCCATTACCATGGATGGTCTGACCGTGCGACATGATTGTGTGATGGTCGACCGTACTTATTGTCTTCCTGTCCATGCCCCTCTTTTGGGGGCCTTTACGCTTGCTGACTACTGCTTTCACATTCGAACCGTTCCTTTGATACTTGTGAATCAGCGTTTTCGTTTCTTTGGCTCCCCTTCTGTTCTTGCATCATGGCGATCGATAGTTCTGGTCCGAGGAGTCCTTCTGCTGCCCGTTGCGAAGTGTCCACGGATAATGGTCACAGAATATCACCACCAACAGCGGCCACAACAAAGCCATTGCACCCATATAATGATTCCAGCCTGCCGGCCGACGAGCGTGTCGCCGACCTCCTTTCCCGCATGACACTGGAGGAGAAGGCCGGACAGCTATTCCACAACATGATCCTGCCGGGACCAGACGGCACCCTCGCAGAGGCCAACCCGGCAAGCGGGTTCCCGCCGACGCGGGAGCTGCTTGAGGACAGGAAGATGACACACTTCAACTTGCTCGGCGCCATCTTGGACCCGCGGCTCGTGGCGCGATGGCACAACAACCTGCAGCAGCACGTGCTGGACCACACGCGACTCGGCATCCCCGTCACCCTCTCGTCGGACCCACGCAGCCACTTCCTCGGCAACATTGGCACGGGCGCCGAGGCCGGCGCGCTCAGCCAGTGGCCCGAGACGTTCGGCTTTGCGGCGCTGCGCAGCCCCGGGCTCGCGCGCAGGTTCGCGGATGTCGTCCGGCAGGAGTACATCGCAGTCGGCCTGCGCGTCGCGTTGCACCCGCAGGCTGACCTGGCCACTGAGTACCGGTGGGCACGGGTGCACTCGACGTTTGGGGAAGACGCTGGTGTGGCTTCCGATTTGGTGGCTGCGTGCGTAGAAGGTCTTCAGGGGCGGTTTTCTAGGGCCGGAGACGTTGGTCTGGACAGCGTGTCGACCACGACCAAGCATTTCCCTGGGGCTGGGCCTGAGCTGGATGGGGAGGACTCGCACTTTACTTACGGCAAAGAGCAGGTTTATCCTGGTAAAAACTTTGAGTATCATCTTGAGCCATTCAGGAAAGCAATCCAGGCTGGGACCAGGCAGATCATGGTACGTTGCGTGACTTGGCGGAGTTTGCTTGAGCTCCTGACCTGCTGCCGCGAAGTACTCCGAAGCTGATTCTGTAACGTAAAACTAGCCCTCGTATGCGATGCCAGTCGGGACACCGTACGAGCAAGTAGGCTTTGCCTTCAACAAGGGTATCATAACAGGCCTCTTACGGGAAGAGCTTGGTTTCGAGGGCATCGTTCTCACAGACTGGGGACTCATCACAGACGCCGTCATAATGGGCCAAGACATGCCAGCGCGGGCGTGGGGCTGCGAGCACCTCTCGGCGTTGGAGCGCACGGTTAAGATACTAGAGGCAGGGTGCGACCAGTTCGGCGGCGAGTCGGTGCCAGAGCTGGTGGTGCAGGCGGTTGAGCAAGGGCTCGTCTCGGAGGCGCGCATTGACGAGTCGGTCCGGCGAGTGCTCAGGGAGAAGTTCGTGCTAGGCTTATTCGACAGCAGGCGGTTTGTGGACGTGGAGGCCGCCGGAAGGATCGCGGGCAAGGCCGAGTTCAGGGCGCAGGCTGAGTCTGCGCAGCGGGAGGCGTTTACAATACTCACGAACCATGGGGCGGTGTTACCGCACTCTGCGCCCCGACAGACCACGAGGTTCTACGTGGAAGGATTTGAGGCCGAGGCCGCCCGCCGGAGGGGTCTGAGGCTCGTTGATAGGCCTGCCGAGGCGGACGTGGCGCTCGTGCGGCTGAGAGCTCCGCACCAAGCAAGACCAGGAGGGTTTGAGTCGCTGTTCCAGTCCGGCTCGCTCGAGTTCCCGAGGGAAGAAACGGAACGCATCTCGGAGGTAATAAGGACTGTGCCTAGGTCGATCGTGGATGTCTACCTGGACCGGCCAGCTGTTTTGACTCCCATCGTTGAGGCTCAAGACGCAGCCAGGCTGAGCTGCAGTGCTCGGTCGGGTGGCACCACTGGTGCCTGGAGAGGTAGTGCGCTCATGGCGAATTACGGGAGCAACACGGAAGCGTTCCTCGATGTGTGCTTGGGGGTTGGGAAGTCGACGCCGCGGGGAAGGTTGCCATTTGACCTGCCGCGGTCGATGAAGGCCGTGAGCGAGAGCCGGGAGGACGTGCCCTTTGATACCAAAGACCCTCTCTTCCGGTTCGGACACGGTCTCGAATACTTGAACTGAGATGGGCGGGTGTGTAGCAGGCAAGGAGGCTGTCATGGCAGCCTGAGAAATGTCATGTGCTGCCGCTGCCGCTGGTTGCCTGGTGCTGCAAGTCTTTGGAGTGTTGGTTGGCAGCGAGTAAATAAAACCTGGAAAAAAAAGGGGTCAGGTACACTAGAGAGACGATGTCGAACCAGGGTTAGGGCCAAGGAAAGCTCTCTGTCTTGGTGTGGGTTTGGACCCCCCCCCCCCACGTTAGTGGACTGCGGCTGGTTTACTGTGGGGAATCATCGGTCCCAGGAGATCCTCCGTCTCAAAACAGCCCCTCAGAATAGCCCCCCCCTGAGGACCCTGAATTTTTTTTGAAGGGCAGGCCGCATGAGGCTCAGCTCTGGGTGCCGTTGACGTCTTGATAACCTTTAGTTGATGCAAGAATCCGACAAGCTCAAGATGTCAAAGGGGAGACGACAACCGATTTGTATGTTTTTTTTTGTCACCCAAATCAACATGCCGACGGAGAGACACTGCCAGCAAATCGTAGAGGTGCAGGTCTGCACGTCATCAGTGGAACAAGTGCCCCGTTTGAAACGCGACGGTTGGCAGAGCAAGAGGCAAGTAGATCTGCCTGCCTGCCTAGTTTACAAGCGTAAGCAATGAGCCCAAGTAACCTGGAGGTTTGGGCGCGGGCGCAGGGTGCAGAAGCAAAAAGCACAGGCAAAAACGCCTGCGAAACAAGCTGCAACTTCTGCGGCGAGTCAAGCCAGTCAACATCCAAAGTGCTGCACAAGCTACGTAGTCCAGGAGCTTGACCTGTCAGCCTGTGTGTCCTCGACTCTCTCCTCCCTCCCCAATCAACCACATTCAACCTCCTCCTCGCTGAATTCCCATCTTCTCACCACGATCCCATCTCCTCACCACATTCCCCTTTCTCCCTCCCCTGCAAACAGTCGACCCTCAGCAACCCCTACACCGCTGACACATACACGCCGTGCAACATGGCGTCGTCGATTGGTGACCAGGTCGGCCCTCTTGGGCCAGACACCTGGTACAGATCGCTGCATCCCCTCTCCGTCGATCTTGTCGGTGACTTTGCAGGCAAGGAGCTGTTCGCCATCCATGGGGACGCCCTGATGCTCTACTGCATCAGCAAGGCAAGGGTCGACCTTGACAGTAAGTTTCCAGCCCCTCTGCCCTCCTCGCCTGTCTGTCGCCCACCCGCTTACCCGTGCCCATCCAGGTGGTTTCCAGCTCCTGCACGCCATCCATGCTGTCGAGACCTTCCTCCAGAAGCTGCGGGACCGTGGCTTGAACTTCCACGTCATCTGGTTCCGTGACCATGACGCCCTGTGTTTACCACGCGACGCCGCTGATGTGCTGTCACAAAAGTACCTCTTGATACGGGCAGTTCTCATTCGCCATCTCAACCGGCACCAGTCGCCCCAGGATGCTGTCGCCCCTGAGACCGCCGAGACAGTGTCCTTTGATTTTGAGAGCCTCGACAGCCCATCCTTTGAACACTATCTCGCCAATAACGCCATCCACTGCTTCATGTGCCTGGATGCTCCCGTATTCGGGGCATGCTCCCCTACCTCGGAAGAGGCCTACATGAGCATTGCTCATCATTTTGCCGCAAGGGGTTTCTGCCTCACCTTCATCGATAGCGTCGAATTTTCGAGCTCAAGAGTCCGTGCCTCGGTCGTGTCGCCGTTGCCAAATCTGCAACGTGTGACGCCCGCCCTGCCCCGGTCCCCTGCAGGAATCAGCGAGCTCGCCATCGCTCCCTCAGATGCAGACCAAGGAGCCACAGGAACGTGGTCACCATGGGCAGACAATCAGCCGATATCCCTCCGAGAGGCTGTCTCGTTACATGCACTCGCCAACATGGCCAAGGCGCATAAAGACGACTCGGCCAAAATATCAGCCTTTTCTTCGGCCTTCACTGTTCATCTGGTTCTGCTGCGATACTTGCCACTCTCTCAGCGATCTTTTGGTGCCGTCCAAGATCGAGGTGAGACTGATACGCAGGCCTTCCTGGCAGAATTTTCCAGCACAAGCACAGCCTTGCTCGACCAATTCCCACCTAGCCTCCGCTGGGACCTCTTTGACCTTGTGGATGGTAGGCTCCTGGACTACGTCCTGAGCCACAAGCCACGACTTCCTGAGCCCCTGGTCACAGCAGTGCGTGCATTTGCAAGCAAGATTGAGGAGCTGGCGAGTGTCAGCATAGCTGTCTCACTGCCCACTCAGGACACATCCCGGGCTGCTCTGCACGGAAATGTGCAGAACAGTGAAGGCAGAATCAAGGACCATGGTGTACTGCCCTTCAGCCAGCCTGCGCTTAATGACTACTTGCAGGACATCCATGTTGTCCCCACGGATAGTCCTGAAACCGAAACTCTCCCCAAGATCTTCAGAGAGCTGACACACTGGCACAATGCCCGTGTCTCGGTTGTCAGCAAGCGCCTTCCGGCCGCCAAAAACTGGCGCGAGATGAGGGCTGACCAGAAGATGATGGCTAGCACAATCGCATACTCGGCAAGTCTGACAAATGCTTCTGGTAAGCGCATCGAGCCTGAAGTCATCATTGGAGGCATCAATCGGGACCAGGGCTCCGCTACCAAGAAAGAGGCCAAGAGAGAAGCCAGGAAGGAAGAAGAGAGCAAGCCGACAAAACAAGCCCCTCAGAAAGGCGGGAAGAAGCCCAAGCCGAAGAGTGGCAAAGAACTAGCGAGGGAAGCAAGTCAGGCCTTGCAGGAGAAGAAAGCTTCGTCCAAGACAAACGACAGGCTGGTCTGGTGGGAGCAACAGTGCAAACAACTATCGCAAGAGAAGGACTTGGTCAGGAGATATCTCAAGACCATCAAGTATCTCAATTCTTTGTCTGGGGATCTCGCATCATCGATTGGCGCAGAAGTCTCCTTGTATGCTTGCAACGTCCTCGCTGCCATTCTCGCCCAGGAAGGCGATGCCCCTCAGACGAGACAGAGCTTGACCGCCTTGATTTGGTCCATTGTCCGAAGTATCAACAACTCCGGCCTCAGCGAGCCGACTGCCAAGATGCTCAACATCCTTGCCTCATCACTACAGGTCCCCGCAGAGTTCACCACTGACGCGTCTTCGCCAGCTAGTCGAAAGCTCCCGTTCTCGTGCGTCTTTGATGCCAAGACTGGGGTGCCGAATCTGGCATCTGTTGACCTCGACTTCCAGTTACAACATTGCGGGCCGTTCCTCGAGCGGAGCTTCGACCCCGCGCCCGACCCTCGTGTGCCCTTCAACCCAGACGGCTGGCAGCGAAACGTGCTCAATGCTATCGACGCGGACAAGAGCCTCTTCGTTGTAGCCCCAACTTCGGCCGGTAAAACCTTCATCTCTTTCTACGCCATGAGGAAGGTCCTCAAGGAAAGCGATGACGGTGTCCTGGTATACGTAGCCCCAACAAAGGCTCTTGTCAACCAGATTGCTGCCGAGATCCAGGCGCGATTCACCAAATCCTACAAGCACGATGGAAGGTCAGTATGGTCGATCCACACTCGCGACTACAGGGTGAACAATCCAGCTGGGTGCCAGGTCCTGGTCACGGTTCCACATATCTTGCAGATCATGCTGATGGCCCCGTCCAACGCCGAGAACGAGAACTCATGGTCACGCCGGATCAAGCGAATCATCTTTGACGAGGTTCACTGCATTGGACAAGCGGATGATGGTGTCATCTGGGAACAGTTGCTCCTCTTGGCGCCGTGTCCCATCATTGCGTTGTCGGCCACAGTCGGCAACCCCCTGGAGTTCAGGCAGTGGCTCGAAAGCGCAGCCAAGGCCAAAGGGCTCGGGTTCGAGACCATCGTGCACCAGACACGATACTCTGATCTACGCAAGTTTTTGTGGCAACCGTCCAAGCAGTACACTCTGGACTTTTTGGATGCTGTCGAGAGGCTTCCTGTCCCTGGGCTGGATGATAGCACCTCAAAGTCCGCAAACTTTTTCCCAATCCATCCGGTCGCTACGCTGGTAAACAGGAACCGCGAGACTCTCGATGACCTCAGCCTGGAGCCGCGTGACTGTCTCTTGCTGTGGAGGAGCATGGCAAAGCACCAGAACGCCGAGTATCCCCTTGGCCCAGAACTGAACCCGAAAAACGTTTTCCCCAAGGTTGCGACGAAGCCTGATGTTGCCAAGTACGAGGCTCTGTTGAAAAAGACCTTACATTCCTGGATGTTAGATCGGAACTCGCCCTTTGAGGCTGTCCAAAAAGACTTGCGACCACAATGCCACGTCACCGCATCATCGCGCCAGCAACTCGAAGATTCCGCCCTTCCCCTCCTGACAGATCTTCGCTCACAGGGGGCTTTGCCAGCTATCCTGTTCAACTACGACCGGCAAGCCTGTGAGGAGATCGCATTCCGCATTCTGTCTGACCTCGAAACGGCGGAGAAAGAATGGAAGTCGAAAGATGCGGGGTGGAAGAAGAAGGTCGCCAAGTGGGAGCAGTACAAGAAGGATCAGGCGAAGGCCGATGCGCTCAGGCAGAAGACAACCAAAGCAAAAGCCAAGGGCAAGCGGGACGAAGACGATATTGGAGATGCGAGAATGGACGATGACCCCAGTACAATGGCGGGTTTCGACCCAGAAGCTCCCCTCGAGCGCTTTTCCCTCGGTGACGAGACTAAACTCACACGGTCTGAGCTGGAGTGGGAGATCTGGTCCTTGCGCTGGAAGAACATCAACCCGGACATTTTGAACGCGCTCCGCCGTGGAATCGGTATTCATCATGCCGGTATGAACCGAAAGTACAGACAGATAGTTGAGGTGCTCTTCCGCAAGGGCTTCCTTACTGTCGTCGTTGCCACTGGCACCCTGGCCCTTGGTCTCAACATGCCGTGTAAGACGGTGGTCTTCTTTGGAGACTCAGTGTTCTTGACCGCACTCAACTACCATCAGGCTGCAGGCCGTGCAGGTCGAAGAGGATTTGACTTGCTCGGAAATGTGGTCTTCGTCGGTATGCCCCAAGAACGGGTATACGAGATCATGTCCTCTAGACTGCCGGATCTAAGAGGACACTTCCCATTATCGACCTCTCTGGTGCTGCGGACGCTCAGCCTACTCCACCATACCAAAAACTCGGACTTTTCTGTCCGCGCGATACAATCACTCTTGTCGCAGACCCGACTGTACCTGGGTGGGCCTTCTGGTCAGCTTGCCATAAAGCACCATCTACGGTTCTCCATCGAGTATCTTCGAAGACAGCACCTCCTTTCTGCAGATGGTGCTCCGCTAAACTTTGCCGGCCTCGTGGGCCACCTCTACTTTACAGAAAACTCGGTGTTTGCCTTCCACTCACTTCTGAAGGAAGGCTACTTCCACAAGCTATGTGAGAAGTTCCGCACTGCATCCGAAGCAACGCTGCTAGAAATTGTGCTTGTACTGTCACACATCTTTGGGCGCATATCGACCAATACTTTCAAAAAGGATTGGACGGCAGCGGTTACCAGATCTGACTCCGTGGTCTTCCTTCCGCCTCTACCAGAGGAGGCCCTGCAGACCCTGAAAGAGCATAACCAGGAAACACTCGACATATTCAAGACCTACGTCAGCAGTTTTGTCCACCAACATCTGGATGATAAACCGGACATGAATTTGCCTTTCACCAAGGCTGAGGCTGGCGCGTCGAAGACTAACCTGAGCGAAGCTGGCCTGGATGGTATTTTGGGCGAGGGCTGCAACCCGCCGACAAAAATCCGCTCACCTTTCCACGCCCTCTCCGGATTCAGTGACGACTCTTTCGGATCTATCCACGAGCTCTGCAACACGGTCCGCAGCGACGTCTTTCTCGAGGAGTCGGCGATTCCGTTCATTCCTCTGTACCCCGATGACACCAACGGCGTGCCCTGGAACGCCTACCTCTACGATTTCTTCAAGCACGGAGACATGGAGGCCCTGGTCCGGGACAACCACATCAAGAAGGGCGACGTCTGGTTCCTGCTCAAGGACTTCTCCCTGGTGCTGGCGACAATTGTCACCAGCCTGACCAACTTCCTGGACCTTGACGCCGGAGCTGACTCGGACCTGGCCATGATGGACGTTCAGGACGCCGAGGACGCGGCCCGCGAGACGTCCGACGCCCTGGAGCCCGACGACGGCACCGCTGGTATGACGCACGGCGCACTTCGGGTGCAGGAGCAGGAGGAAGCCGCGAAGCAAGCTGAGGCGGCAGCAGCAGCTGCTGCCCCGAAGAAGACCAAGAAGCCCAAGGTGATCGACTCGTGGGACGACGACGAGAGCGAAGACGAGGAGGTGGCTGCAGCGGCCGCCGCCAGTGCTGCGGGCCCCGCGTGGGAGGGCGACGGCGAGAAGAACCTGGCGCAGGTGCTTCGGATGTTCAAGATGGTGCAGCAGCAGTTTGACGAGAAGTTCAGGAAGCAGTGGGCTTAGGTGTGGTGTTTCTTTTGGGGACTACGTTGTTGGACGGTGACATTTTGCATGCCACTTACTTGGTTGGGATTGGTAATACCACTTCTCTCCGCTAGTGAAGGTGTGGTTTGATGTACTGTCTCTAGATGGCACTCTTGGCTAGAACGGATTGAGATGGGCGATTGTCTACATCATAGATCAAGATAGTGTAGATGATAGAGGGTAGAGAGGTCTTGCATGAAATTTCACGTGTCATGAACCAAAGTTTCTTTGGGCCTCCGCTGCCAGAACCCGTTTCAGCGAATCCCGATGGAGCCAAGTATAAGTGGCATCTTGTTGTGGCCCACATCCCCGTGGATTCAAAGCTCGTCGTGGTCCCCGCTAATAATCGGCTCCCGGGCGCCCACCCCGTACATTCTCCCGACTGGATTAGAATCCAATAGCTTGCAGGCGCTGGGTGATACCAAAATCAGTACTAACACAGAGCCTCTCTCTCGGGGGGGCGCTGTTCCCGTACTGACGAACTTACATATCCCACAACACCGACCTTCGGCGGTTGAGCTCTGTGACCGAGGCCGTGTCGGCCTTGTTGGCGAGCCACTCCCTCGTCTCCTGGATTATTTCCCGCGCTTCCCTGGGGGATTCATCTGTTATTTCCAGGTCCGTCACCTTTATTTCTTTATTTCTTTTTCTTTTTTTTTTGGAATGGCTACAGTACTCACCTCCCCGCGGCATCATTGGTTCCAGGCGCGTCTATCACGTCGCCCCTGTCGAGGAGACGACTCACGACCCCGACGAGACGCTCAAACTTTGCCTCGCTTACGGGCTCCCATAGTTCGGGATCGTAGTCCTGCGTCCTGGGGCTTTTGTGAGCAAGACACCCCCGTATGCTGGCCCGCTGATACCCGGGGAATTGTTCAAAAAGGTCATACTCTGATTCGGATATGTGAAGCTGCAGTTCCTCGTACGAGGACCCGGTCCACGCCGAGGTGTTCTCATGTAGGTTCTGTCAGCGAAGGGCCGGGGGGTAGGGACTGGCGCTGCTCTTACGAATACAACTGATGCTTGGTTGTCCGTGCCTGTACCTTTGTCAGCCACACCCCACTGCCTGTCGGTGTCTTTTATTTTGGTCCTTTTTTCTCTGTGAGAATCTTACCGAGACAGCGAACGGAAACTTTGAGGATATGATCTGTCTGGTAGACGTCAACACGCATTTACTACCAATCATCAGGGTAATACATTCTTTGAGAGTGTTTGGGTGGGGGGGCGGGGGGAGGTCTCACATGAAGGTCAAAGGATACCTGGATAATTGGGACATTCCGGGGTGCGCGAGGAATTCCTCGTAGTTCAATTACTCCCATCAATGTATTATCCCTGGCAATCATACGGTCGCCCTCGAAAACACGAATGATGATTGAGTCCTGGTCATCGAAGACACTCGTCAGATTTTGGACCTTGCGGACGGGCACCGGCGTGCCGTGCCGGATGATCTTGCGCATGGAACGCGGAGATTCGCACCCATAAAAACGGAGGGTACACGGATACGGCCCCCAGCGCTGGGCTGCAGCCAATCAGATCGCTTCGTTGGCCCCACTTTCAACCACACCTTACCACCCCTTCAGTGCTTTTTGCAGCTACAGCACCCAACGCACTGTAATACCCCCATTACTACCAACTTGCAAATGATAACCCTTAATTAACGCTTTGCTGTAGCAATTGAATTCTCATTGGAATTAATCATTTTTGTATTAAAAAGAAGATCTGATTAATTAGATATTAAATTTTCAGCGTTATAATAATGGTGCAGCTACCTAATTATTTAGGTCTTAAGGCGCAGTAGCAAGCTAACTATTATAATTGGAATACTAACATTACTGCTGTGAATTATTATTAACCAGCACTTTCCAACCCTCCTACCTTCCTCAAACTTTTCCAGGGTGGATATAATACCTATAAGGACCTTAAGGCTGATTTAGATGAAGCTATAAAATCTGCTGGATTCCTAATGGTAATTAGAAGGTCTAAGCCTATATAGGTAGATTTAGAGTGCAACAGAGGTATACTGCAATCTTTGACTATAAAAGTCTTTAATGCTTCAATAATTAAAGTAAACTGTAGATGGCGAGCTATTGCCCATATAATGAGGGTATCATTAGGCAAGTACTAGTGATCCAGGAGGGCGTGCATACTTACTACGGCCCTTAGGAGGTACCTGAAGCCTAGTGAGGCTGGGTGAAGCTATTATAAGATTATTACAACTTCCTCACTTGCACGGCTATAGATCCAGCCCTTGCAAAGCCTTAGAGACTTATAGCAGCTCTGTGCCGAGAGTACCCAGGTGTACTGCTGGGGCTAAATACTATGAAGGACTGGCTGGCGGCCTATTGTAAGAAGCAGCAGGGCATCTACATACCTACCCAAGTAGCATTAGACTAGCTCAAGAAGGAGGGCTGCTAGCACTATTGGGCTACTGATGAGGAGGGAAGCATTACGGGTATCTTTTAGTGTGAGAAGTAGTAGCTAGCGTGGGTTTGAGAGCCATACTTCACGTGCAATCTCTTGCTTAACTATACCTATTTAACTAATAATAAGAAGATGCCCTTCTTTTAAGGTATGGCAGTAACCTATATGAAGAGGATATTGCTATTATTCCAAGGGGTTATCAATAATAAGAGAGAATCTGGCTTCCGGTGGCTTCTTAAGCAGCTTTACGGTCTTCTCCATAAGTGCTAAATTGAGCCTCTAAGGCTCTTTATTACTAACTATGATAACGCTCTAATTAATGCCCTTAAGTATGAATTCCCCAGGGTATGCTATTAGCTGTATATCTTCTATATTAATATGAATATTATCCTTAACATCAAGAAGAAGTGGTATAAGCCGGGAGCTATGGGGCCGGTGATGGGAGGCCTGGAGGCACTAGCACCAGGAGCTCTGGAGGAAAACACTACGGAGGTTGCTAAGGCTGAAGATCTTAATAAGGAGGATGAGGATCTTGCTTCCCTTATGGCGCTAGCAAGAGGGAAGGCTATAGTACCCTTATGGGTGCCTAATAAGGTGCTATATACTTGAATAGCCCTCTTTAACCTCTTTAAGTTCATGGAGTACTCTATAGATTGCAAGATCTATAATATGGCTTAGTAATAGCTTTAAGAGGTCTTTTTAGACCAGATAGCAATCATTTAGTACCTTAAGATATAGTATATTGATAAGGCTGAGGAGATTATTGCTAAATGGGCAGCCTATAAGATCTGCAAAACCCTTAACTTCAGCTTACATATAACCTCCTCTACTAAGCGAATGTACTGGAAGCTGAAAGTATACCTGGGCTATGGGATAGGGAATCTTCTCTATCTGATGATAGCTGATTATGAGGCTATTGATGATATTGCTTGTGGCCTCCGTTAGGAGGAGGTGAAGTAGAAGATATTGTTACTTTAGAAGTTCAACGGCAAGAAGTGGCTTGGTTAGCTGCTATTGTAGGTCTTGAGGGCGGCGCTGGAGATACTCACGATTAAGCACCAGAAGGCGTTAAGGATGCTTCAAAAAGAAGCCTTATGGAGTCACTACAGACCTTCTGACTGTAGCTATACGGTCTACATATAGTACGGCGTGATCTATATAAACCGTATTACTGATAAAGAGGAGGCTTTGCTTCCTCTTGAGAAGAGCGATGTGTATGAAGACTACTACCTTAATTGTAACCTCTCCCTTAAGAACTCTCTTCTCGGCATATACTTGCTAAAGAAGGTTACCGCTATAAAGGGCAGACCTTGTGAGAATGCACTGTTTGCAGCTGATGAAGAGGGTCTCTTTGAGAGCCGTAGGAAGGCTGTAATGGGTAAAAAGATAACCTCCACCATAATAAGCCTTAGCAGTAGGGCTAGCAATAAGATGAGGGTGATAATGGCTTCAGTATAGTATGTGAATTCAGCTTTCAAGTATAATAATGTGACTCTCTAGTCCCTGGATGAAGAGGACGCTTGTAGCAGTAATGCCCAGCACGCTAGTATCCCTCAGAGCTAGCAGCTGGTAAGAAGGGTTACAAAGAAGGTAAAGCAGCATCCTTAGAAGTAAAGGCCGCTATTAAACATTACGAGATTGATTACGTAAACCTCAGCAGCAGGCACACCCTTAAGCATAAGGTTAGGGGCTAAGCGGTAGCATATGGCAGCTATCGGAAGTATCAACTAGTTGCCACGGGTAGATCTAACTATTAGGGACCTTGTTGGTAATGATAATGATGATGATGAGGTAGAGGAGATTTAAGACGAGATTATGGTCCGTATAGACTAGATATATAGCAAAACACCATTAATTTAAGCAATTCCTACTGCAGCAAGTATAGCAATAGTGGCATTGCTAAAGCGATAATAAGGACTACCGGTAGTGACGGCAGCTAAGGTCAAAATAATGGTTTGCATACTAATTTGGGTGGTGCGCATTATATGTGCACTGGGGGCCTATATGTACCCGTGTACCCTCCGTTTTTATGGGTGCGAATCTCCGCGTTCTTGCGCATGTAGCCCTCACTCGTTTCCTGCTCTGGCTTGTTAGCATATCCATTGGGGTTGGAAGCTGCTCTTGCTTGGGTTGGCGGGGGACTCACCAGGCCGAGGCTGAAATCGGTGACCTGAATAACAGAGGCTACGACGGGCTCCAGTTCAGAGAATATTTTAGCCTGAAGGGCTGCTCCCTTGACGGCCGCTTCTTCGGCGTCAAAGTCCAGGTCGGAGGCTGGCTCACTCCGATGGAGGGCACCAAGAACCCAGGTAACCTTCCAGGTACTGTTATCAAGCGTTATAGGAAACAGGCGAGAGGAACGGGCGGCAGGGAAGTCTTACCATGGGATATTTGCTGAAGCCGCCGACGGCCATAACCTTTGAGATGGTCGCAATGTTTGATGGGATATAGGGTGCTGCTGTCCTCAAGAAAGGTCTGCTCTCTTCCCATTCTATTGTCATATTCAAAGCATCTACTTGCTATTAGCGCAAGTAACTCCAAAATGTGCCAGAACGTACCGAACAAATCCTTTAGTGGTTCAAGGGTGCTTTCAGCAATGTTCCTGTAAATGTCGTAAGCCAAGTCCTCCCACTTGAACCTCGTCAATCCGGGGCAGTTCTTCAAAATTTCGGAGTGTAGACAGAACGCAGATTGCCCAAACGACCGACGTCTCTGGATATCCTCGATGCTCTCCTCCAGAGTGACTTGCGCGTGCTGATCAAGGAGTGTCCCCTCGGCTGCACACTGGGCAGTGATACTGGCACAAATCAGCTTCAAGGCGGGATAGAAGGGAGGATGCTCGCGTCTCACTAGCCCACAAGCCGCCGGTTCACGGCACGGTCGCTGGTCGGCCTGGACACTGTTGCCAATATCTCAAAGACACCCACGTCGACATTGAGGACGGTCGCGTCGGTCTTGCTGGCGCCGAAATCCAGGACGAGGACGTTGACGTCGTCATCCGACGTTCCCACCCCGTATGCGAGAGCCGCGGCGGTCGACTCGTGAACGGGGCGGATTACATCTAGACCGACCGTGGCGCCGGCCTGTGTGACGGCGTGTTTTTGGTTGTCGCTGAAGCTGTTTGGCACGGTGACTATGGCATGTCCCACGTCTTGTCCGAGGATGGCCTCCGCTGTGTCTCTCAGCGTGCCCATCAGGATACCTGCTATTTGTTCCGGGGTAAATGTTTGTTCTTGTCCTCGTATGTCTATTTTGATGACTGGTTTACCCCCCTCCCCCCGGACCCGATAGCGCAGGGCTCTTGCTGTCTCCTGCACCCCGGGATCTGACCATCGCCGGCCAAGCAATGGTCGCACGTCGCATATAGTACGAGATGGATTGTCAGGCCTCTGTGCGTTTGCTTCTATGGGAAGGTGAGCTGGCACAAAATAGCTGGCATTAGATGGTTTGAATTATACCAACCTTTGCCCACCAGGACACCCTGGTCTGTGAAAGCCACACAAGACGGCATAACGGCGAGAAGATCAAATTTGCCATCTCTCATTATGGCTACCCGCGAATTCAGCTAAGAGATTTTAGCGTAGTCATCTCAAAAGCTTCTTTACACTCTCCGAGAGGTGAAGGGATGGGCCTTCTTAATTGCTCCCGTTCAGGTGAGACTGACACTACCGATATCCTAGTAGTCGTCAACACGGATGTCAATTGAAATGGCTCGGAGTACTTGGAGAAGTTCAGGTTATATAACTGGTATAATACTGACAATACCAATGGCTGTAAGGAACTCCGAGTTGTTTTTACCGCCGTAAGCGTGCCTTCGAGAAGTCAGAGCCAATAGCACACAAAAAAGCCCGAGTAATCCCCATATTTTTTTTCCTCTTCGTGGTGTTTTCATCTTCATGTCTTGTTCTATTCGTTTTTGAGTTGCTGAGAGATGTCGTTAAATTTAAACAGCAGGTCCCTGCACACATGAAAATTGGCAACAGCCAGAGGCATGGTGATCAGTGAATGGCAAGCTCACAGGCTCAGTTTATAACACGAGGTTGATCCTGGTGATAGTCTGGAGGACACGTGTACTCACTCATCCTACCAGGCAACAACATGTCCATCAAACACGACACCAAATGACAACCTCGTGCTGCATACGGGCGAGCTGACAGTGACTCAGAGAGAAGCACTGCCAAGTAGGAGGACTAGATCTACTAATACATCAAATATCTAATATACTGCAACAGTTGTACTGACTTGGCGAATTCGAGCTCTCCTTTGCCGAGGACTTCAATCCCTGCCCGACTTGGAAACCTTGTCCCTGGGTAGTTTTAGCGGATGAAGAGGCCCTTGGGCGGTGATACAAAGCTCACAGCTGTGGGCCTAGCTAGATATGCTTGTCATTTGAGGCCAGGTTGCACAAACGAGACAGCCTAACAACCGCCACTTATGGCCGGCCGCTTCTGGTTCTACCGTCCCTGACCGCTCAAGTGCCCTTTGCCCTTGACTGCTCCGTTCACCATTTTATCGTTGGGATTTCCATTTTTCTCACAGAATGCGTCATTGTAATTTAATAGTGTCTCACCATCTTTGTTCCGGTCTTCTTTCTAGGTTTGAGTGAAAAGTATGAAATCGGTCTTATGCAATAACAGAAACCAACCCGCCAGGCTGATAGCGTGTTCCAAAAACAGAAAGATATCTGTTCGAGAGGCTTGAGACATAGCTTCTTTGAAGTTGTATATGACTCTGTACCAGAAATTTGACTTGCTAGGCCTGGATTGGAGCGTATATAAAGCAATCTCCAACGGGCATGGGAGGATTGGTCTGTGGAGCTGGACTTCGCACACCGAAGTATCTCAGACTTCCTAAAAGCCGATAAAGTCCAAAATAACATGCAAGTGAACTTGAGGTCATTCGGCGCAGTCAATGCTGTTGTGAACTTGATGATCAGCGACATCCTGTACGGCAATTCAACTTCGGTAAACAACGACCTGCGTTCTGGGATTAGGAGTACCGCCTACTTGCGAATAATGCACCATCATAATTTGATTCGGGAAACATTTACCTATATCGATCGCATTCGAGAATTGCTTTCTGCTACAAAGCCATATAATCCAGAACCTTCTGATTATACCCATCTATGGATCGATATCTGGAACGATACAATGACCGGGTGGGCAGCGATAGCTTTCTCATACTCAGTGGCGGATTTCACGGAATCACTGGGGTTATTTCAAGGTGCATCTTCTGACCGGAAGGAACCCACGAGAAAAGATCGCTAGGTGTTGGACCCATTGCATAAATTAACTGCGGTTGGCCTGATCGATTACCTATTATGCCTCATATCCATCGGCTCTCGACTCTCTGAGCAGCCGGAGACCATATCAACTCTCACTTTCGTGTGTTTAGATAACTTCCGTGTTATAAACCAAGGTTCCTCTTCCCGACCTCTGCGCGTGCTCGAGGCCTTTTCTGACCATGGCTGGGCTTCTCCTGGTACCGCTACAAAGTGGCTCCCGGGCCCTTCCATCGGATTTAATATTGAAACCCTCAACCATCCTGCTGACCTGACCCCGTGGCATTGTTTTGTAGCTAAAATCTTCAAGAGGCGGTACATTCAGATGGAGAAAGACATGACTCTGGGCCATAGGGTACTCAACGGAATTTCATAACGCGAACTCAGTACGATGGCAAACTACTCCAGCTGTTTCTTCGATTCAGACCTGATATGGAATTTTCGTTCAAGATCCGCGCCAATGACGAAGCGAAAACGCTCGGGTGAGGCTTTGTGCTCAGTTTAGACAAGCAAGGCTCGGTCGCGACATTCACAATCGAATGCCTTCAGGAGGAGGCAGATGCATACATAGAACCTTGCATAGAGAGCGACACTGATATACCATTAGAGCTCTAGAATGGAGCGGCTGCAGAGCGACACTTTTCTATGAGGGAGTTTGTTGAGCTTTCGTTATTTGACAACAAGGCCGAGCTCTGGGAGATGATGGATGCTAAATTGGCGCTAAATTACGGATGTCGAGTGAATACATCCACCGAGTCAGATTCTACAAAAGTCAAGCTTGAAGACAGTAGTAACGAAACCCAATCAACAGATGGAGAACATCATGGCGCGGACAAGAATTCAAAGCACGGTCTCCCCAGCAATCTTGGCTTATGAAATTACGTGGGTATGACACCCCGATCGGCTGAAGGTTTATTGAGGAGTGAATACGTTAGGTAGTAGTAGTATGCTCTGGGGGTGTTGACAGGTAAGCCACCGGCTTGTCAGAACGGAGGGCTTCATCTTTTGATCTTCCCGCTCAAGAAATGATGATCAAACTGACGAAGATGCAGGTGTAATTCCTACCATATTGTTCACCTATATTCGGCAAAGGATTCTGAGGGCTTCCGGTTGAACGTATTAAATGGGAATGTCTAGGTTAGGAAGCGTTGACGGTCTGTACATTTATTTTCTTGCGTGAGCATTAACAGAGTTATGATCAAACATTTTGTATATGCAATTACCTAGGTATGTCCGGATTTCCGTGACTGCAGAAACGGATAGTACACAGGTCTACATCGCGAGAAATCCAAACACCCTACAACCAACAACCAATAACCACAATATCCAGATTATATCATATATGCCTACTTAGGATATAATTGGGTAATTAAGCGCGTTATTGGGCCATGGTTTGACGATAGTATAACTGTGATGCTGGTGTTAGTACCGGCGTACCATCCAACTTTGTAGGTGTAAACCGTTACCAAATTTCCTTGTTCATCAGCAGACGATGCCAATCCATCTCTGCGCCGGCATGCAAAGCTTCAAAACTGACCGCGAGACTTATGGAATATGTTTTTCCAAGGCTCTGTTCTTTGTTTATAAAAAGAATGCTAATCGCTCGATTCTTATTTTGGAAACAGCCAGTTCTTAATTTGTGTTCTGAGAAAACGTGTTGTATGCCCACTACTGACTGTGCACCGGAACTACCACGGCACAGAAATGCGAAGGCTGGACACCGAGAAGCCATCAGTGATACCGATCTCCTGTTCCTCAAAAGAATATTTAATTTCATCTAGCAAATAGATGTCATGGACTCGCAGGTATTTGCCAGGATAGAACAGCGTAGACTACTGGTTTCACGAACTGCGATAGTGAACATGGATAGATGGATGGGTTTGCGCTTGGCTTTCGAGCTTACCTAGGTATATCACCAGAAGGGGAGCTCGAAATGAGACAGCGGAGTCACCGTTAGGCCCTTTTCCGTGTCAACATACAGATCTACAGGGAGGCCGAGGATGTCATCTTGGCGGGGAGTCTCGACCAGTAATCGGGTGCTATTCTATACGGCCCAGGGGCTATCGCAGCGCTATTATTGTGGCTTGATTGGTGGCTGGGCTTTCTTCAATCATTACCGTGCCCCTAGCCTTTGGCATGGGCAGTACCCGAAGTAACATACGACGGCTGGAACTCAGCCTTGAGTTGGACACCAGTCTCACTTCCCAGAGACGAGCGCGGGGCCAGACCCTGACAAGGATAAATCGGGACGAAGGTGAAGAGGGCAACCCGGATGGAAGGTAATATCTGATACCGCTCGTAGAACTGCTGGTAAACAAAACTTGTCGACCTGCAGCACCTGTCGCTGACAATTGGGTTTCGGGTGCCCAACATGAGGGCTGAGCCAGTGAGTGGTCACTTAAATGCTCAGTATGTTGGTGATATTAACTTCTATAGCGCATCTAAGGGCCTCCAAGCCCTACGAACCATCCATGGAGCTCTGTGCTCTGGGCCAGACGCCTACGAAGCATACGAGGGCTGACACGCCTCGGCCTGCGTGTGATCTTCGCACCCCACAACGCACACGACTGGATTTCCCGTGCACTTCGTCGAGATGATCCAACTATACAGCAAACCATGCATTTGGTAAACAGTCTGCGAGCTTCTATGCTCCTCAATGGTCAGGCACACGGTAACAAAGCATTACAATGGCCAGAAACGGCCTGAACGTCATAGAGATTGAGTGCGACGACAGTTGGGACGAGGCCACGGAGCAACACATACATCATGAGTGACCTATTGACAGTTATTTCCAAATGTGTCCAAATACGCTCGCTCTCTCCCAAAACGATAAATGACCAGAACTGCACTGCCTTTGAGGAGCTTAGTTTCGCCAAGCCAGTTCAGAAGATATCTGATTGTACGGGACAGGGAGCATCGACGACCGTTCCCACCCCGGCAAAGTGGCTCGGATGGATACCTGGCGAAACAAAAAACGGATCCATACTGGACCCGCGCATCACCAGAAGTCACGATTGCTCATATGAAGTTGTGGAATATGGCGCTCGAGACCCGCAAAATGTGGGCTCCTGTCAAGGTGGGACGGAAACAAGCATTCGGACACTAGACCCAAACTTAAGTTGGCCGTCGACTTGGCGATGGGACGAAAACACAGGGACAGGGTCGGTATCGCACCTCAATATACCTTGCCTCTGAAGGGGTTGTCAGTCTACTGACCCCAGTGTAGTTGTGCCGGCCACGCCGCAGGGAGGGATACCGCCGTCATCTGGGGGGCGCCTCATGAGTCAATTTGGAACTACCGCCCCTGGCCCCGCAGCTTACATTGCCATCGCGAGATTGTTCAGGCCGGTCGTGACCCTCATTAAGACTGGCGTGTCTTGTGTGTTCTTGTGTCCGACCCTGCTGCTGTCATGTATAAACAGCATTAACTAGCCTGCGGGACAGTGGGCTTTTTGTGGAGGCCAGTCTCTCTTCAAATGTTCCCTCACTTCTAATCACTTGTAAATACCGTCACAAGTTTTTCACTGGTTCGAAGAACATCCACTCGTTTCGCTACAGTCCTCAAACCTCCCATCAGAAATGAGATCAGACATCATCTCTGCCCTCGCGGGCACTTACGCTCTCTTGAACGTCACAGTGTGAGTTTTCTCCTTCGCAAACACAAGACAATGCGAAAAGAAAAAGGAAAGGCGTGGGAAAACCAGCCTTCGACGGGCTCCCGAGTCCTAGCACTAAANCACACACACACACACACACACACACACACACACACACACACACACACACACACACACACACACACACACACACACACACACACCCGGCTCCCTCGCACCCCCGCCTCTCCCCGACCAGACACCTCTCTTCTCTCTCTCACCTTGCTCGCTAACACATATCACTTCCAGCCTCCTCTGCTACGCAGGCCCCCTCTCCGTCAGCGACGCAGTCCCCGCGGACGAGACATCGGGCCAGGTCATCCACGGGCCCCTGGATGTGGCCACCATCCCGGCGTGGGTCGGCACCAGCCAGGCGAGGAACTACACCGTCTTCGAGGACCCCAACGGCGAGACGCTGCTCAGGATCACGTCGCCGCGGCCGACGGGCACGGCGAACCTGTGGTGGCGGAAGCTGCCCTCGCGGATATGACGTGGAGGGTGTAGTGTGAGGGAGGCATAGGTTTCGGTTGTTCTCTTGTATATTTACTCTCTTCGTCATATATAGCCTTGTATAACATCCAGGAATGGGCAGCGTGTTGGTATATGGGCGCTTTCAAGAATCAAACAGTCAGTGTCCGATGCTCCTGAAAGCACTGCTTTATGTCTGCGCACCTCGCCTCAAGCATCTCATCTGCAAGCTGTCAGACCCGTGGATGCACTTGCTCATAACATTTGTTTTATATTCATAACATCGCCTCTTTCTACTCACTCTTCTCTACTGTTTACTCAGGTCTATTCCTCAAAGTTCTCCAGCAAAAAGCTCGGTACCCCAGGCACGGCATTGTCACCGATGGGGCTCGTGATGTCAACCTCCTTGCCGCCATCCGTCAGATCGTTACCCTTCTTGGTGCCCTCCTGGATCTTGATGACCACGATCCTTTGGAAGCCCGTCGACCTCTTCAGGCCCGGCACCATGGCCAGCAGCGTCTTCTGCTCGTCAAAGGCGAGCTTGCGCTCCAGCACCACCGAGGCGTCCTCGCCCGCTTGCAGGCGCTTCTTGAGCTGCATGACGAAGGGCATCGCCTTCTTCATCTCGCCCATCTTCCCGATCTTCCCGTTGAGCTCCTTCTCGTTCGTGATGGACTTGGTGGTCGTGTCCCAGTTCTCGCGCAGCAAGTCGACGTACTTCTCTTGCCAGGCAGGGAACTTGTCGGTTGTGAAGATTCTAGGATTCTTGTCAGCCACATGCGCTGGTCGCAAAATCATATGGGCGTGATCAGTGGGTCCAATCCAACTTACGTCAACTGTTTGGGCTTCTTTGGGTCATAGACAGTCTCCTTGCCCTTGGCCTTTTTCTTCAGCTGGGCTGATTCGGCGCTGTTGATGCTGCTGGATGTGTGGCGGACATATTCACGGGCAGCTGACAGAGCCGGGTTCACGGTTGGCACCTCGGGGAACTGAGCCAGCTGGATGGACTGAGGCTTCTTCAGAATATCCAGCCAAATCCACTCGCAAAAGTGTGGCGCAATGACGGCCAGAACCAGGGCCTGCAGCTCAAAGTACCGGAAAATCAGGTCCTTGTGCATCTTTATACCTGCGCCTATGCAAGCCTCACGGTAGAAGTCCCTTGCCGAAGTGAAGTCAAACCATGCAGCCTTCAGCGCCAGCTTGTAGTTCGTGGCGGTGTACTCCTTCTTCGCCTCGGCGGCTAGCGCATTCAACTCGTTGTCGAACAGAACGTCCTGGTACGAGTTCAGAGGTCCGGTCCTCAGCTCTGGGTCCTTGGAGACTTCGTCGATCCATTCCTTATTGTTGAACAGACGGAGGACACCGTTGTCGGCGACATCTTCCTCGAAGTTGGCATCGGTGTTGGCATCACCAGCATCTGCCAGGGCAATACGGGCGGCGTCGGCCCCGTACTTCTTGACAGTGTCATCCAGAGTCATGAAGTTTCCGGTCGACTTGGACATCTTGGCGCCGTTCAGCATCAGATGTCCGTTAGCACGAACTCCACGGGGCCAGTACTCCGGAGGGAACAGAGCAATGTGGTTGTAAAGGAAGACTTGTGCAAGGGCGGTCAGTGATCTTCCATAGGCGGCAAACATCTCGAATCATGCAGAAGGCGGCATCGATGGCTTGCTGGGTCCACTCACAAGTAAGATGGTTAGGAATCAAGTCCTTTCCACTGACACGCACATCCAGAGGGTACCAATACTCAAAGTCACGGCGCATACCCTCGAGGGTTGCCTTTGGGATCTTGGACTTCTCCAAAACCTCGTCGCTCAGCTCCCTCCTGCAGAAGATGTAGTCCCAGACCTCGTCCACCATCTGCTCGGGTGCAATCTTGCCCTTGCCCTGAGACCGTCCGAAGAGATCAGTGTGCAGCCACGGGACAATAGTGTAGTAGCTCATGTAGATCGTGGAGTCACTCAGGGACTCGACCAGGAAAGTAGGGTCGAATGGTAGCTTCGAGCCCAGACCGTAGGTCCTTGCGCATGCCCATTGGTTCAGCCAGTTCAGGACACCGACGAAGGCATTCCTAGTCTCGGCAGAGTAGGTGTGCAGGTTGTTTTGGACCCAGTCGATTGCCTGGTCCCTCCACTGTTCCTCGCCGTAGTTGATGTACCACTGGTCCATCAGGGCTACGATACACTGGAGAAAGGTGATTGTTAGCTCCAAGGGAACAAGATTACAAAGGCCGGGCTATCGCTCACCTTGTCACCAGACCTGCTGACAACAGCACCCTCGGGCTCAGCGTAGGCGAATGCCTCGCCAGCTTCAATCAGGTCGTTTCGGACTTTGGGCTTCGCAGTCTCGACCTTCTCGCCCTTGTACTTGCCGACCAGGAGAGTTCCCTGGTAGAAGCCCTCCTTGTAAGCCAGCTCCTTGGCATCGGCCAGGGGCTTTGTGTCCTTGGGTGATGCGATCTTCAGCTTCTCGACCAGGGTCTTGGCGCAAATGTCTCCATAGCTGGGGGTGGAGATGATGGGGAAAATTTCCAGCTCGGCCCACTCCTTCTGAATTCCGTAGAAATCGGCCTTCTTGGCCAGCTCCCGGACGGTTGCGTAGTCATCAGGCGAGTCTGACGGAACGCTGGTAACTACACCTGTTCCCTTGGTCTCGAGGACTGTGTCCATGGGCAGGATGCGGACACCGTCCTTGTGCAGCGACAGAGGGGCGTGCACCAAGGTGCCGATGCAGTCAGCACCTTTTAGGTCGGCCTTGGATGTGGGAACGACGCCATCCTCCTTCAGCTTTCCTTGGAAGGCCATGTTGCGAGCGGCACGGTCCGTTATGACATAGTAGTCGTTGTCGGAGGCTTGGTAGATACCATAGATGAGCTTCGGTCCGACGTAACATGATGTCTGCCCGTACATGGTCTCTGGTCGCAGCGTCGCAGGGACGAAGAAGACATTGGAGCCCTCGGGGAGCTTCCCCTTGATGGCCTCAGCGGCCTTGGGGGCCCATTCCAGGACCTTCAGCTTCAGAGCGGTGTACTCCTGAGGTCCAACACCTTCTCCCTCACTCCGGTCGTGGTCCATACAAGGCTGGCCGTCCTTGACAGAGTAAATCGTGTATCGCTTTCCGAACTTGATCTTGCCCAGCTCCTTCAGACGGATCATTTGCCACCTGACAAAGGCTGAGAATCGGTTGTTAGCTAGGAAACCCCCCCGCGAGCAGCTAATTCCAGCAAATACTCACCATCGTAGTAAGGGTTCGCATCAGTGGTGACAAATTGTCTCCTCCAGTCGATCCTGCAGCCCAAGGCAGAGAGATCCCGCTTGCACAGGGGAGGGAAGAACTCCAGCCAGTAGTTCGCGTCGGCAAACCTGTGGATCTCGCTCCTTGGAATGCCGACCGACTCCATAATCTGGAACTGGTACTTGGCCTTTACCGTCTTCGCGTTCGCCTTGCCCTTGGTGGCCTTGAATTTTGTGACGTCCTCGTTCTTGGCCTGGACGGTCTTGCCTGCACCATCCGGCTTTTCTATTGGGACCTCGGTGTCCTCGTCGTACCCTTCGAACTCCTGGCCAAACAGCTTGACCTCGTTTGCGATCTTGTCGGCGGATGCGCGAATGGGCAGACCGGTGCAGTGGTAACCTTGTGGCCACAGGACCCTCTTGCCTTGCATCCTCTCCCACCCGGCCATGAACTCAATCTTGCTGTCGGAGAACGCGTGGCCGACGTGCAGAACGCCGTTCCTGCCCGGGATCCCATGTCAGCAGCACATTCTTATAGCCCGCTGGCACTGCGTTCCTCCAGTATCCAATGTGGACGGGTTGAGGTGAGGTTGGCGCACATGTAAGGATATGCGATGGTACCGAAGAACTTTGGATATTTCTCTCGAAGCTCCTGAGGACTGATCGAGTGCAGGGGTATCTCGTCGGTCGATGGGGCATCTGGCCGGAAGACACCGTCGGCCTCCCATTTCGCTTGGATTTTCTTCTCCCAAGCCACCAGGGCGTCTCGTTTCTCGG
Source organism: Stenocarpella maydis (assembly GCA_002270565.1). Classification (NCBI taxonomy): domain Eukaryota; kingdom Fungi; phylum Ascomycota; class Sordariomycetes; order Diaporthales; family Diaporthaceae; genus Stenocarpella; species Stenocarpella maydis. The sequence goes on from NQMI01000062.1 coordinate 159,936, forward strand.
TCTAGACAGAACATGTAAGCACAGATGAGGATATCTTGGCGGAAGGGGGACGTACACCCTTGAGCTCCTTCGTCTTGGACACGGGGACGACGACGCTTGGGGCCGCCATGGTGGGTGGTTGGTTGCTGATGCTTGCAGCACTCGGAACAGGGTATCTGGAAGGGGGGCAAGTCAGATATACACGTATGCTGACTCAACACCCTGTGTCTGTGGCGGTATTTTTGCTGGTGTAGAGCGAAGCTGAGAGAGAGAGGGTGTGCTCGATGTACAAAAGTTGAGTCACGGCAGCGGCAGTGTCGAGTCGTTTCGCCTGCTGCTGTGGCTTTGGAGGGGCCCAAAATTTCACACCAGGAACGGACCGCGGGGTCGGTGGGCCAAGTTCGGCTCCAAAAGCCACAGCAGGAGAACTGACGGATGCACGACAGGGATGTCAAGGCACATACCGAGCTGCACTGGCCAAGCTTGCAGGGGCTCGAGTGGGCTGCAGACTCGCTGCTCATGCACAATATGCTCGCCTCGACTCACCTCGCCCACCACACCTTACTGACTATTAGAAAGTGTACAATCCAGCCTGCGATCGGGATTTTGGCACTAACAATATCCACATCGCATCGACCATGTTTTCAACACTCGTCAGGAGGGCTGCACAGGGCGCAAAGCCCCAGTTCGGCGCAGAGTACGTCCGCAGGATGAGGGAGCTCTATCCCCCAAAGAAGGTCTGGCCGCCAGATTTCAAGAGGCTGTCGCCGCAGGAGCAGCTCAAGTTCGAGAAGAAGTTCAAGCGGAGGCTGGCCGTCAGGGCGGAAAGGCCAAGATGGGTCAAGATGATAAAGCTGGTGCAACTCTTCACTCTTACTAGTATGTTGACTTGGATTCCAAGACCAATGTAAATTTAAACTGCCAAGGCGTTGTGAGCTGACAAGATCCCAGCCGTTATTGTTTACGCTGCCCTGTTTATGGACTGGCAGCAGGAGCATCAGCCATTTGAGGGGGTGTGTATCTCCTGGTGACTCATATTCGCAGAGGACAACGACTGACACCGAGACGCAGATTCGGAGAAACTTTTGGAACTTTCTTGGGTTTGAGTATGAGCCTAAGTCTGGGGGTCCCAAACAGACGAGTACCTCTGGAAGACCACTGAGGACCAGTTGAGGCCATTCCTGAAAACCTCGCCATCGGTTTTGCTGCATTTCTCGGCGTTTGGTTTGGGATACCCGGGGCATAGCAATCAGTTCTAGAGTCGGAGTTTAGAGCAATGGAACATCTCCTCTCGTGCCCCGAGCGCCATTCCCGGCTGTTTGTACGCCCATCATGGCCCTGCCAGTCCTGACCAGTGACAGAGATGAGCGGCCACCGAGGGCATGGCCATCTGTTATTCGCCAGCGCAGCACCCGCCAGGCACTCGTGCTACACAGCCCTCAGCGCCACGTAACTCTCTCAGAGTTGTTACGCGACAAGGCTCTAAAGGTAACCGCTTCCTGTACACGCGATGTGTATCTTCCCGGGGCTCGGTGTGCTCCTCATCTCCCCGCCCAGACAAAATTTCCGCCCATTCCGAGACCACTGCCGAGCCCCGTGCCTCTGGACTCGTTGACCGGCCGCTTGGCCACGGTCCCCTGGGCCTTGACACCCGCGACGATCCTGTCGAGGTTCGTCTCTATCACGACCCCGCCGACGATCATCTCGGACAGGGCGGCGTGCAGGCTCTCAAAGTTGAAGATGAGGTCGAGCTCGCACACGTTCTCAAACAGCCTGTCCAGGGCCTCGACGTAGACCTGGATCAGGTCGATCAGGGCGAGGGGCGACTCGGTGGCGGTGGATATGACGATGAAGAAGAGCGTCGCGTAGTGTCGGTAGGTCACGAGCGAGGGCACGTCGTTGTGCTGCTGGTCGCCGGACGAGTGGGAGGTTCCCGAGGCGGCGAGGAGGGGAGGGAGAGGGAGGAAGTTGCAGGAGCCGGGTGGGCGGTTCGAGACGAGGGTGAAGATTTCGGAGATGAGGCGCTGTTGAATGCTTGTGTCCTGTACGGGTGTTAGCGGTGCTTGCGACGAAGGTGTATGTACTCTTCTTGGATGGTGGGGATGCGCGAGGCTTACGAGCTGCGTGTAGAACTTGGTCAGCCGTGGCTGGCCCTGCCCGTTGAATACCAGAAATGCGTTGATCATTCTGACAGCCACGCGAGCCGAGGTGCATTCAGCGAACAGTCGGTAAGGTGCTTGAGCAATTTTGGAGGATGTGCTGTTGGATAACTCGAGTTCGGACGGCGTCACACTGGCCGATAATGGTCCCGCGATTACGTGACGTAACGGACGGAAGGCTAATAAAACGGTAGCATTTGCTTTATACCAAACGGCACAGACGCACGGACACCAAACCACGACCCCTGAAAAGCTGGGGAAAGCTCAGGTCTACTGTGAGGTGGGGCGGCGCTTGTCACACAGCTTCGAGCTCCCCCCCGAACCCATCTCCAAACACCTCGGCGAATTGCGTTTACTGCCTCTTGCTCATCACATCGCAGCAGAATCGCCGGCCTCGCCAGCCTCTTTCTTTGAAGCCACCAATTGTCTTACTCACTCCGTTGCAAGATGGCCAGACAATCCCTCTCAAGGGCCACCGGCATCGTCAGCCGCGGCCTTCGCACCTCGACCACCCGCACAGCTCTGTTTGCGCCCCGGCGTGCTGTTGCCGCCCTTGCGACCCGAGCCCTACTGCCATCGCTCACAACACAGTCGAGGTTCGTGTCAAGCTCGTCTTCCCAGAACAGAGGAATCCTCCCAGACTCCGACAACCCCGCCCCACCCAACGTCCAGGATGATGGCGTCAAGCTCGTCCCCGCCGACCTCACAGACGCCCAGTACCACGAGATATCCGAGTCGTACCTCGAGGTCATCTCGTCAGAGCTCGAGTCCATCGCCGAGAAGAACGAGTCCGTCGAGGTCGAGTATTCCGTACGTATTCGCTTCCCCCTTCACAGCACTGTCACGAAGGCCTCGCAGTCACAACAGTCAACATCAGGCCGGCCTTGCTGACTCCACAACCCCCCCAAACCAGTCCGGCGTCCTGACCTTCACCTTCCCGGAGATCGGCACCTACGTGATCAACAAGCAGCCCCCGAACAAGCAGATCTGGCTGTCGAGCCCCGTGTCGGGCCCCAAGCGCTACGACTACGTCGTCCGGGGGGAGGGCCAGAGCCAGAAGGAGGACACCGCAACAGGTGACTGGATCTACATCCGCGATGGCTCCACCCTCGGCGAGCTCTTCCTCAAGGAACTCAACATCGACCTCTCCATGCCCCTCGGCCAACGGTAGGACCCGCACCGCGAGGTAAACAGCGACGCCCATGTCAGGCACCTGCGCTGAGCTGAGGGCGGAGTTTTGAGAGCCATCAGGCGAGTGTCTTACCTTCCCTCTTATTCTTGCGCCAGGAGCACACAGCCGTGGCTGGCCTTTGAGAGGTGCGACCAGGGATGGATCATTGGGGATGACAGACGGGGGAATAGGAGCCCGCCGTACCAACGCGACAGAACCTCTTACTGTTATTTGTTTGCCAGGAAGGTCTGGCCATTCCCTGCTTTGCATTTGGATCAAACTTTACCGCCGGCCCACTCTTCTGGTTAGGGCCTGGGCGAAGAGCAACAGCGATATTAAGGGCACTGCGTTGCGCACTGTATTTGTTACTTTGGAAATTATTGCGTGGCACTGATGGAAACGAACCCCGTTGCGACGACAGGTGGGAAGCACGAATCGCATTGGACGTAGTATTAGGCAGAGCCCGGGGTGGTTGCTACTGCTATAGTTTCTCGCAGAGACCAGAGGCTGGGAGGGAAAGAGCAAAATCTTCACTTCTGAGAACGGCAGCCTCATTCGTGTTGCGTGTCTGCGATGAACCGGAGACTGTGCGACAGGCCAATGCTCACCACGGCTCCCACTGCTGCGGCACCACCAGACTTTCGTCGTTGCATACGCAGCATTGCGAATGCTGGCGAACAGGACGCCCCAGAGCGCCGTTGTATCATAGTACACATTAATTGTATATGTCTGCTCGCCTACCGAGCCCTACTAAAATTCAACCTTCTTCCTCCACATGGGGGAAAAACAAAAAGCGCTCCACCCCTCTGCTCCAACCGCCAGCCGATGAGAAAATGGGCGCAGGCCTGAGCGCAACTCAGATGAATCCCAGGGGTCAGACCTCCTCCCTCCACCACTATCACCCGGATGTGATATGCACCGAAAAAAGAAACAAGAAAAATGGGGGATGTACAAGAAATCGGCCAAGCCTCCTTCCTCCACTGTAGCATCCACTACATCGGATGTGTACTGCATTGATCAACTCCCGTCCGCACTCCCCCCTCCCCCAACAACCTGATGGTCCTACGCCCCTATCGTGGATTTGTGACAGTCAGGCCGCCGCTGAACTCCAGGGTCCAAGACTTGTCCTGCACACTAAGAGCACGATCTGGCTTGTCCATTTCCTCGCCAAGAGTCATGATCATGACTGAGAGGCCAGGTAATTAGCGGCCTAGAGGAACCACACGTTAGCCAGTTTTCCGATACGCAAAATCATCACGACTAAGACATTAAAGACGCAAATCTCCAAAAAAGGCCGGCTCAACGTACCCTCTCGAGATTGTAATCATACTTCTCCAGCGCATTGAGCGCGTCCCCGCGGCTGTAGCCCATGCTTGTCAGGTTCTTCAGGATAGGGTCGTCGTGCTCGCCATCCTCCGTCAGGGCCCTGCCCGGACCGGTGGGCCTGGGGCCGGTGAGGAGCCCGTTGCTGCTGGCCTCCTTGGCAGGCTCAGCTGACGCCGCCGGGGCTGCTCCGCTGCCTGCGCTTCCCGGCGGTGGCGGGCTGGCTGGTGGCTGTGCCGGAGGTGCATCATCGAGGGATGCAAAGATGGCGTCCCAGTCGTGGTTCTCCGACTGTGCGGGGCCCTTGGTGGCACCGCCGGCCGGAGCAGCGGCGGGTGTTTGGGATGCGGTGTTGTCAATGCTCGCGAAGTCAAATGTGCTCTCGTTGCTGAACGGGGCTGTGGGGCCGTGGCTGCTGCCCGGTGGAGCTGCCGCCACCTCAGCCTTGGCCGCCGGGGGCGGGCTGTCAAAAGTAGCGCTGAAGTCGTCGAGCCCAGATCGGCTGATAGTCTGGAAGTCGTCATCGGCTGCGGATCCCTCCTTTGCATCTTCCAGGTCGGCAAAGTCATCGTCGAGGTCGTCAAAGGTAGAGCTTTGCTTGGACATCCCTGCCGTCGTCCCATCGCTACCTGCAGCAGCCGGGGCTTCTGTGCTTGGAGTTGGCTCGGCTTCGGGAAAGCTGCCAGGCAGGGGGGCACTACCAAAGGCAGCTTTGGCCTTGCTCTGGGCAGTCTCGTCTGACCCGGCGGCTGTCGTATCCGCCTCAACGGCCTTGGCCAGGGACGGCGACGCTGCCTTGTCCGCGGCGTTGGCGGGAGGGCTTGCCGGGGCAAAGTCATCGTCAAAGCCACCCTGGTCATCCTCAGAATCTGAGGAATCGTCCTTCTCAAGTTCCGAGATTGGAGGGAATTCCGAGTCAAAAGCTGACCGGGCCTTCGGCTGCTCGGCGGCAGCGGCGTCCTCTGATGCAGACTTTGCGTTCTTGAAGCTGGCGAAAGCGCTCTCGAAGTCATCCTTGGCCTTGGCCTGGTCCATCGCCGAGAATGGGTCCCCACCAGACCCAGCAGGAGGGTCCGACTTCGCACCATTGAAAAAGGAGCTGGGATCGGCCGGCTTCACTTCCGGTTCCTTGGCCTGGGCGGTCGAGCCCCCGGTTGCTGTTGCCTGGAGTGGCGCAGGGGCGACCGGCTCTACAGTTGGAGTTGAAACCTATCAATTGTCAGTCCGTAAGTTGGGCTGGGCCGGGGATCCAAACGGCAACAGGATGCTCGAGCTTACTTGTCGCGGCTCAGGCGGGGCAGGGGCTGGTACGGAGGCTTCACTCGCAAAGGTCGTGTTCCTGCTCACATTGGGGCTGTTTGATGTGGGCGTGGCGAACGACCCGGTGCTGGCGGCCGATGTCCCCGTGGTCTGAGGCTTGAAGGCTGGAATGGCAGGGCCAAAGACATCGTCAAAGGACTTGTCATTGTAAGTCTTGGATGCGCCAGGGCTGGCGAAGGCACCCATCATGTCCGTGCTTCCTGTCCTCCGGAAGAAAGGGTTGCTACCACTAGCATTACTAAGGGCAGGACTGGCAACTTGTGGCGGGGGATTCGGCTGTGGGCTTTGGCTAAGCTGTCTTGCCAGTTCCGAGTTCTCATTGGCAAGGTCTTCAGCCTCCGCCTTGAGCTTGTCACGCTCGCCCTCGTTCGTTGTCAACTGCTTCTTGTTGATGGCCACTAGGCCCTTCTGTTGACGAGCTTCGGACTTGAGCTTCTCAATCTGGGGCTTGAGCGAGGCAATCTCTGCGTTGACAGCGCGTATCTTCTCTTTGAGGTTGGCATTCTCCTGTTGATCGGCTTGCAGGGCTGTCGCGACCGTCTGGTACTGAGTCTGCAAATCATGGAGGGTGCCGTCAAGGGCAAGGCTCTCTGCCTGGAGCTTCTTCGTATCGTTGCGGGAGGCGTTAAGCTTGTCCTGCAACTCGCACACCTCCTTCGCCTGGTTATCATATAGTGTGCGGAGCTGGGCAAGACGTTGCTCAAAGTTCTTCTTCTGCTGTGACGTCTGGGTGAGCTCGTTCTGCGTGGCATTGCGCTGCCCGGCCACATCCTGCATCGATTTCGAGAGAGTTGAAATTTGGTTGGAGAGATTCGCAAGCTCCATCGTCTCGTTCATATCATTGCCCTTGGCCTGGGCCTGGGGCTCGGAGTCGCCCAGGAGATCCTCGGCCACGGCAGGCTGAGGTGGTGCTGGTTGAGCACCTGACGCCGATCCTCCCGTGGCTTGGGGGTTCAAAGAGCGACCAAAGGATGAAGAAGGCACGAAGGGCTTGAAAGTTCCAGTGGCTGTCGGCGAGGCCCGGGCAGGCGATGCTGGAGCAAGAGGGCTGGCGCTACCTGCGAATGGATCATTTAATGCAGGAGCACCTGTCGATGCAGGAACCTGAGGTGCTGCGGCTGGGCCAGGCGCAGATTCCAGCCCGAAGAGGTCGTCAAGAGCAGATGCTGGCTTGGGTGGCTGCGGCGAGTGGGGAGGAGCCTGTTGCGGAGGTGGTACATCGAAAGCATTGGTAGCTGTAGAGGGCCGCGCTTGGCCTCTCATACTGGGTGGGACCAAATTCGGGGGCAGGACTTGCGGCAGGTCTCCCTGCTTCATGCGCTGTTGCCGAATCAGGTACATGGCCACGGCGAACTCATCACGGTTGAGCCGGCCCTCAGACCTGATATCTGCAAGGTCCCAGATGTTTGCAAGGGCAGCTTCTGGAAGATTGGACTGGCTCAGGAATGGCACCGCCTCCTCACCCGTGATGAACCCTTTTTTAGCCTTGTCCAAGCCGTCATAGATAACGTCGAAGCGCTGCTTGTCGGCCGGGGTGATGAGCCACGTATCACCGGTGGATTGGGGTGCCAGGGGAGACCTCCCATGCGCACCGGCCAATGGAGAGGCCGTCCGCATCGGGACCTGGTGCGCTGCCTGCCCACTGAGCTGGCGTGGTATAGCAGAGATGGGCGCGTGTGGACCTCCTGGGCTCTGTGGCCTTCCGGCTGTGGAGCCACGCCGTGTAGCAGCTTCGTACAGGGGTGCCGGGAGAATGCTGGGAAGAGCCCTAAGCGCCCCAGACTTCATGCTGGTCAGGAGGTGCATAGCGATGACGAACTCGGTCTGGACCAGGGCGCCCCTCTGCTCTGTGTCGGCAAGCTGCCAGATGCGGCCCAATGTCTCGTTCGGTAGGTTGGACCTCTCGAAGATCTGCCTGGCCTGCTCTCCACCCAGCAGGTTTCCAGGCTGGAGTTGTTGGCGCTCGAAGAGACCGGCATATTGCGCGACCTTGTCTTGGGTCAGGGGAGGGATTCGGATGGGGGCGTTGCCGGTCCCCTGGGCCGATATGGGCTGAGGAGAGCCGGTGGGAGCGGGGGCAAGCGGAGGGGGTGCGGGCGTGAAGCCGTCAAACCGGGGGATGGGGCCGGGCTGCAGGGCGACTTGTAGTGACGGTTCGCGGCCAGCCTGGGCGTGTCCGATGAGGCGCAGGGCGATGCCGAAGCCGGCTGGGGTGAGGAAGCCACGGTTCTCCTGGTCGGCGAGCTGCCAGATCTCGCCGAGTATCCTCGAGTCCAGCCTTGTCTTCTCGAAGAACTTGACAGCGATCTCTCCGGTGACCACCCCGACACTCTCGGTGTCTGCTTGTCGGAAGAGCTGGCCGTAGACTCGCTTCTCGTCGGGACTGAGGTTCAGGTTCGGGGCACCTATGGGAACAAGGACGAATCAGCATCAGTCTTGCCGTCTAGTCAACCGACATCACTGGCTGTCCTCGGAATCCGGCGCCCTATATAGCCACAGAAACGATTCCCGGCGTCGATGGCGACTCACCACTATCGGCGCTGCTGCTTTCGGCCATCGTGGGATGTGTTGTGCCAGTAGCCGGGCTTCTGGTTGCAGTATGCTCTGTACTCGTGACGGTCTTTCGTCCCGAAGAAGGTCGGGCAGCCGATGGCGCCGTTTGGTCGTGGCTCGGGATACGGGGCCGTTGGTTGCGTAATTATTATTGTTTGCGCGAGTCCTCGGATGAAATTGACGGGGGAGAGATGGAGGACAGGGGGCGGGTATCAGCCAGACAGACAGCTATCAGAAAGCAGGTGCAGGCACGGAGAAACAAGATGGGAGGATGGACTGACTAAGAGACAGGCAGGAAAAGGGAGTTGATGTTCGACAAGAGGCCGGGCGTGCAGGGAAACAAGGACGAAGTGACGAAAGTGGAGAGTCGGTTGATGAGGCTTAGAGGCTGGGAGATGACCTGCTCTAATTGATGGGGTTGCTTGGCCCCCATCCCATCCTCCGTTTTAGCATGCATCAAAACGGCCAAAACCCAAGTACGTTGGACCCTCGAAAGCTATACAGTAGATCCCACAACTCGATGCATCCATATCTGCGTTTTTTTACCTTCTTTTTCCTTTTCGTGCCCCCCCCCCCTTCTTTTTTTTTTATAACAAATCTGCCATTATTATGGCAGCACACTGTTTATTTTCTGGATTAGCCCGCCCTAGCTGGGCTGGTTGGTTACTATGTACCCAACGGTCACATCAGACTCCTTTTGCCGTCTTGTTGACCCGTCATCACCAAACTCGGTGCCGAGCTCCATCAATCTGCCCCTGAACCTTCACACAACACTCGAGTCCATATTTCGCCAGACTCTCACTGAAGCTCTTTTCTTCACAAATTCTTTTCTTATGTTTATAATATATATATATATATGTATGTATATATATGCGGCCTGGTCCGCCTCCTTACATGTTGCCTGGACAAGGAGAGGAAACGCATGCGACTATACCTATTTGGAACACTCATGCATACTCCTCAGCGGCAAGATAGGCATGCACAATTAATGATGTGGGTCCGTCGCAAGTCCATGAAAAGGGTCGATCCGCTCACGGCTCGTGCACCAGTGCAACAACACCGTGTGTGACCTTGATCAGGAGTGAATTTCGGGCTTCAAAAAATGCACAGAGGTTTTCTCTTCCCTTGTTCCATTTTTATATTTGAATGTGGTATTGCCGGTCACCATTCCTCCGAGCTACAAGATGATGCCCAGCAATAATCAGGAGTGGAGGTCGCTTGCGTCGAGTTTAGAAGCCTTCACGCAATGGACAAGGTGAGTGGACTACTTCAAGCAAGGAGTGCCGATGCCTTCCTGAGCTAGAATCCCGATGTGCGAGACCTTTCCAATCACTCAGGAAGAGCCAACAGAGCAGGAAAAGACAACAAATAGTCTCATTTATGCTCTCAGTTGGACTTCTCCAGGGCTGGCCTGAAAGACCCAATATGAGTGAACCCCTCCACCTTGGGCGTGTTCAGCGGCGCCATGCCATGGTCCCCCTTCTTCAGTGCCTCCTGGTACGCCGGCCTCTCGGCCACGTCCTTCAGGTACCGCAGGATGTTGGGGTACGGGCCCAGGTCGACCATCGGGGCGAACCCCCTCATCGTGGTCAGCGAGCAGACGGACATGATGTCGGCGGCGCTCAGGTCCTCCCCGGCGAGAAACTTGTTTCCCGCGAGCCGGCCGTCCAGCAGCTTCAACGCCATCTCGTTCCTCTTGTTGGCGACCTGGACGAAGGGCGTGTCGTCCGCCATGCCCGCCAGCCGGAATAACATGACCCTCGTCATGGACGGCTGCAGCGAGGCGTTGGCGAAGTGCAGCCACTGCAGGTAGTCACCATAGTCTCTGTCGTCGGGCGTCCCTTCTATGTGTTAACTACCTGCCTGCGGGATGCCAAGGTGATACATTCGGGAGCACTTCAAAACACAAAATTTGGAATATGGGGGGGGGGGGGGCCGGCACAGTAGGGTGAGGAACTCGTGCTTACGGATGAGACGCGGAACGCCGCTTCCAGGGGCAAGGTTTCCGTGCACGGCGAGGATGTAGTCCACGATGGCGCCGGACTCCGACAGGCTCACTGGCGGCGAGACGGTTGTGTCCTTGAAATATGGGGCAGTGCCGAAGGGGTTAATATCCTTGAGTTCTTTAGGGGCGAGGCCGCTCTTGGGGTCTCTCTCGTGCACGTGCAGGGTATATGGCACTTTGAGCTCCTGGTCACTGTAAGCCGGCGCATCGGACAGCGCGAAGGACGAGATGGGTGGGCACCTCCAAGAGCCACACGATCCTCTCGGACTGAGAAAGGTGCAGATGGTGTAGTTCCAGAGACATAGTGGCGGGTTTTTGGAGCCTCCGTGGCTATTTTCTGGTCTGTTTCCTTGTGATGGAATGGTGTTTGGGGTTCGACCGTTGAAAAAAGGCTGATGGTTGAGAGCATGAAAGCTTAATGTGGGCAGGGCGAATGGCCAAAGAAAAGTGGAAACGCCGTGCGCCGTCCTGCGTGCTTCGTTCCGAACCTCCCGTTCGTGGCGTGGCAGATGCATCCGGCCGAGCTCAGGCCACCCATAGCATGCATGCAAGCCAACCCTCACGCAATGGCCAGTGAGCCGTGACGTGAGTTACCCACGGCTCTGGAGGGTTTGTTGGGAGGGGGAGGGCCAATCTCACCAGATGACTGCCAGAGAAACCCGTCAACCTCAGTTTTGGTCACGGGCTGAACAGTCGAAGTCGTCATCCTCTGGCCATGCGGTCCCCTTGCTCCCAATCTAAGCACTTGGTACACGCAGATTTGGGAATTGGACCATTTCCACGGAGCGGCATTATATCGACACCAACTTTCCTTTCGGCGGCAAGTTTCCGCTGGTGTCCACGACCAGGCTTCCTCTGCTGCTTCCGGCGAAGGGCAACTTAGCACACGATCGGATGACAGGGACCGGCAATATACACGATGAGTCGGCCATAGCCGGTTGTCTATTATTATATACTCATAGACTGCATCTATATATGATGTCCCATGCCACCTATTTGCCGTCTCCCTGCTTCACCGGCCCGACCGGACCATCCTCGCCAAACGACTCAGCGCTCAGGTCCGCCGCCGTGCGCGTGATCTCGTGGCTCTTCTCCAGCCTGGAGAGCACCGCCCACGTCGGCACCAGGCTGAGCAGGAGCCCGCCAAAGTTGATGCCGATACTGACAAAATGGTTGACGTTGGCCTCGCTCTGCATCGCCCACGCCACGGTCTGCCCCAGGGCCTCGAACCCGCGCAGGATGCCCGTGTGCCGTGACACCGACGACAGGTCCGTGGTGTACTGGCCCACGAGCCAGTACAGGAACTGCTGGAACGCCTGGCCTGCGAACTGCCAGAAGAAGATGAGTGCGTACGACGCGCCGAAGCCGCCGCGGAACCAGTCGTGTACGGGCGGGCTCGGCTCAGCGTAGTACTGTGCCTGCAGGATCGCCGCCCAGACCCACGTCCCCGAGAGGACGGTCACGATGGCGGAGAAGGCGATCCTGGCGCGCTTCTTGATGTGGATGCTCTGGCGGTCGAGCAGAGAGGCGATGATGAAGGAGCTGAATATGCCGGCGAAGTTGGTGAAGAAGGACGAGAAGGCCCGCGCGCGGACGGTGAAGTACGAGGTGAGCCACGTGCTGAGGAGGCCGTTGTAGAAGTAGCTGATGAAGAAGGCCGGCAGGAGGAGGAGGATCCGAGGGGATCTGAGAAGGTCCCATACGGCCTTGAACTCGGCTGCGAAGGTCGGCTCCCTTTGAGTCACCACCCGGGTGCCATCCCCGCGCCAGACCTTCTCCGCGGGACTGAGCAGTATAGCAACTGGCAAACCCAGGCACATGATAACGATGAAAGCGACGTAGGTCGAGGGGCTGACAGAGCCGGAGCTTGACTTGTCCGCATTCAGTCCCAGGTTGATGGCTCCTCCCACGATGGGGCCGGCAGCCTTCGCCGTCTGCCATATAGCAAGGTAGAACGCTCTGTCCTTGGGGCTGGGATAGCCGATAATGATAGCAGCCTCGGCCGCCCAGAAGAACCCAGCAGAGATGCCACAGAGGGCACTGCCGAAAAGCATGAACCAGGTGACAGCCGAGGTGCTGTTGACATAGAGACCCGCGCCGTAGATTGGATATCCAATGCTGCCGAGGGCGAGGCCCCATTTCAGGCCGATACGGTTGTTGATGGCTCCGGCGGCGATGCAGACCAGGAAGAAGAGGCCGTAGACGAGCGCGTTGGCAGCCGAGACGGCGTACGGCTCTGCGGCTCCTCCGGCCCCCAGGTTGTTGAGCGCGTCCCACATGCCCGGGGCCGTGAACGACACGCCGCAGGCGACCAAGATCTGGAACGGCACGGACCGGAAAACCGAGGCCACTTTGCTTGGCGGCGGCGCGGCGGACCCATGTTCGCTGTCGTGTATGCTCTGCTCGGCCGTCGGACTCCCCATCTCGGCGGTGGTCACGGAGGCGGAAAAGGGCAGGGTTCCGTAGTCTGTTGCTGCGGTGCACCCTTTCGAGGCTCGTGAATCTGGGTGAACCATCGCCGTCTCGCTGCAGCCGCGTGCCTGCAGGCGAGCTGGCTTTTATATCAGGTCCCGAGGATCTCCGCTTGGTCGTTGCTTATTACGCCATAACTACACATTTAAAGGGGGTATGGAGATTTTTTCATCGGCCGTCTCAGGGCGCGATCACGCAATCGGTACCCACTCTCAAGTCTCCAGGAAAATACCTGTTTCGGAGGCTCGAGTGCTGGAGCCGCAATTATTATGGCATAATAAATGCTACGCATTCGCCACATGGTAATTCGAGAATCCATCACTAAGACATACCAGCACAAGCCCCCCATGTGGTCTTGATCCGTCTAAATGTAACAGCAGAGGCGTTTAAGGCAACAGGGCCTCATCACGAGGCTAGCACTATTTTATTAGTGGCTATTGTATTGTGAAATTTGTTGTTATCGGTATTGTATTTTTTATTGAACGCTGGGTCTTGAGCGTGTACGACTGTATGAAGGGACCCCCGCGGCTCCTTTTTTTTTTTTTTAGGGTATTGTGACCGGGTCAAAAACGAAGCCACCTGGGCAGGCATGCCAAACATCCACGTGTATATCATGCTGTTCATACGAAACTGCCTCCCAGCCACTAATACTACAATACTACTAAATTAGTATTTGGTATTTAATATAGTAGTACTGGTATTAGTATTAGGAAAATACTAAACTAACGAACCTAATTTCAACCCGGGAGGTTCTCACCGAATTCATCTATCGGAACGAGGTGGCGATAATGCTAGTTGAAAGTAATGTCGACGAACAAGACGGTCGAATTCTTTCCTGGACTTGGCCCTCGCTCCAACCCATCGCCACAAGTAAACATCACCTTAAATGAGTCAGCCACTGGGATGTGGTCTGGGGATCGATCTGACTGGACTTCAGATGTTGACTGGCTGAACATGGATCTGGTTTCGGGTTATTGCATAAGTATAGCTACTCCAGATCTCTGGCTGCTCAACGAGCTTCGACCAGCTCGTGCAGTAAGACTGTCAATTCAAGATGTATCGGCAGTTGCTTCAGAAGGCAGACGGCAGTATTAGAGAAAACACACGCGCAAGGAGAAGCATGTCACTCGTATGTTCATGGCCATGATTCAGCCTCATGCTGTTCGCTCAGTGTTGCCGCCTGATACATCCCTTGGAAGACCACATTGAAGCCCATTGTTATCATGCCGAATGAAAGGCTCTGCCCCTGGCTTTGAATTGGAGATCCTCTTTGGCCTCACACCTCCTGCAGTTCATCGGTGGATGGAACGCAGGGACAGTTGGTGACGCCGAAACTAGCCACGGTGGCTAGTGGCTATGATTTAGCGGTGTGGGTACCTGCGAATATTAGTACGTATAGACACTCTGTGTTGTTCCCCCGAGAGAACGAGGATATTGAGCTCCATAGCTACGGCGATGTGCTTTACAGGATTCCCTTGCAGCAGGGGTGTCTGACAAAGGAAGTCACGGCTACCTGCATCGCCAACACACTCTATGAGAAACCTGGGCTACCCTGATTGCTGCCTGACATTCTTGTGGCACAAAAAACAGATATCGCTGTCCAAGCTGGATGAACCACGACTGCCTCGCTCGTTGCTCCATTCCATGGATCTCGTGTCGTTCCTCTATCTTAGCAGATGCAACCGGAGAACGCCCGATATGATCCAAAAGATTTGATGGCCGCGGCACTTGAAATTTTGCATTCTCTCATCAATTAAATCCATCTTGGTGTCACAGCCACCCCTCAGTCCTCGGAAATGGAGCGCTCAGTGGATGATCTGGAGGCGGGATGGGACCGACGATTTCACAAATTCCGGGAACTCAGATCACGAAGATTATTACGCAGAGCAGCTGCAAGAGATGAGCTTGACACGGCGGTAGATGAAATCGACGCGCAGATATCGACTCTTCGAAATGGCCAAAACGAGAGCATTGAGGCCTTACAGCGACAAGCCGATGCAAAGATACGAGAAATGGAAGATCAAACCGACGAAGAGATCCAGCGGCTTCGGTATGAGGCCCAAAGGAAATCCGCCAAGATCCGGGAAGGGATCAACAGGGAACTCGAAGCCCTCCACGTGGCTTCAGAGGAAAAGACCCAGGAGCTGGAGGACAGGCGGTTTGCGAGAAAACGGAAGCACGCAGATGACGAAGAGGAAATTGATTGGGAATATTATGCGAATTTGAAAGCCCTTGGCAGAACTAGTAGGCCTTCGGTACGCATAGCTTCTCAAACATTGAGGAGAGCATTTTCAGGAACTAGAACTGACAATCCCAGGCATTGCCGTAGACAACGCCACCTTCCGCAACACTATTTCCGGCAACCCAGCCTCAGGCCGTCGATAACGCCTCGGAAAATCCAGCACCATTGACAACGACAAGCCCTGGGTGTCACGAAGGAGTCCCAGTAGATCCCCCAGCGGAGATGCCAGCAGAAATGCCAGCAGATCCGAGGCCGTCCTTGACCTCCCTTGCATCATTGCGATCGACTGACGATGTATCTGCTTCTCGAGTGACCCGTGACTCGAACACACTTGTACCCACTGGCAGAAGGCGGCGTTTCGAAGGATTTGCAAAGGATGGGTGCGCCACATGCAGAGGCCGAATATGGAGGTGTGATGGTGCCAGACCAATATGCAGCAAATGCAAGGCAGATGGGAGACTCTGCATTTGGCCTCGGTCCAAGTCTCACCAGCCAGCTCTTCAGCCTATATGTGAAGACGCTGGCGCAAATGGTCGACATGGCGAGGGCGAGAGTTCCCGCGTGACCAATTTGAGGTCATCAAACACCGAGTCGGAGTCGACAAGCCCGCCCGTTCCTGGCTTATCCCCGGCATTTGAGTACGATGCCAAGAGAAGGCCTCCGCAAAGATTGGTAAGGTTGATTGCCCCGGCAGGTCGGGTGCGTGAGTGCGCGGGAAGCTGCCACCCAGTATTATGGCGTTCAATGTCTGATGATGACCAGGCTGAGACGGCTGAGCGGACCGTAGCGACGGCCTCAGGCCTGAGCAGGTCGGAACCTCACATACCTGCCCAGCGACCGGGTGTTAGCATCGCGGACAGCAACTCTACCAACAGACACCCTCAGACTCCTACCCTGGGCCTTTCTTCCTTGCAACCCAGACAGCAGACAGACCGGAACGATCTTCCATCAAGCGCTCTGGCACTGCCACCGAGACTGCAGGCCACGCCGAGTGTCCCGAATAACAGCGGCCTCATACGCTCAACAAGTCCATCGACAATCAGATTTCAAGAGGTCTTCAGAAACGTGCGAGATAAGAATTCACAAGAGAAACACTTTATCGTCGAATTTCCGCCTCGCAGCAAAACGTGGTACATCCTGCGGTGTGACGAGCACGACATAAACTTCGGGGAGTACCCATGGGCTTCAGCAGGGTGCCATATTGATTGCGAGGCCCACGACTTTACGCCACGGACTCATGAACACTGCGTCTCGAAGTTGGGGGTCCTCGTACTTGATTGTACTTCCAGGCGCGCAAAGAGGAATAACAGGGCCTACAAGGAGGCCCTGCAGGCTGGGTATAAGCCGAAGCAAGGGAAGACCAAACCACGAAGAGAGCACAGACCAAGGACGAACCACACCCCCAAGCGCATTCCAATCGATAACGATCCAGCTGAGGGTGGCTCCCAGAGGACCGGCCCATTCAGACTGTTTGAAGGCATTGTCAACCAAGTTCCTGGTGAGATATACCAGGGAGGTCTGCAGAAGCCTGGACGCACCGAGCTCCAATGGAGTCTGGTAGTTTGTTTGCCTCTCAGAAATTGGTATTTATGCTCCTCGTCCTGTCTGTGGCCCTTTCCTTTGACTATCTTATTCAAATTGCTGTGAAATCATATTCCCTGTTCATGGTCTCTGTTTCGCCGATATGTATCATTCTTACAAGATTTCGGTTTAGGGAAAGCATCAGCATCTCTGGAGATCTGTATTCAAGTGGCCTCGCCAAGAGAATGCCACCCTGCTATCAACCCGGCTTCCTAGACGATCCACAATCGGGGGCCACTGAATGGGCTGGGGGGTTCCAAAACGGTGGCCGGCGGGCAAAAGAACGGAGCTTCCCTTGTCTGCTCCTCAGACGCAGCCTGAAAATACCTCCGTGGGATGAGGAATCTGTGCTGCCTCCTGACAGATGGTTTTTCACCTGGCTAGAGGCTGTGAGCTTGCGCGATCTATGGTACCAGCACCACCCCACACCGCATCCTCAGTCTGTGAAAGGTATAAATGACGGCCATGAGGTTGCACGTCAGTTTCGACAGCGGCTTCAGGCAGCCCGTACAAGTGAAGCTGGCAGAGGCAATCCGGAGCGGGTAAGTGCTTGAAGCTACAAAATATCAACATGAAAACGCTAATCAGCACGACATACTTGCCAGCCCGGTACAGGGGATGAATCAACCGCTGTCACATATGAGCCCTGTTCTACGCGCAACACTTCAGGAGAAGCTCCTGAAGTACATGTGGCCACCCGTGAGAGCCAGCAAGTGGGACGAGGTAATACCGAGAGGCCTACATGGCACCACGATCACGAGGTTGTCCAACACAGCATCACAGTGTCATTCACCCATCACGATGGGCTAGAGAGCCCGCTTACCCCTGTCCCAAGCTCGGTCGATGACGATGCATGCGATCCGCCCTATAGCCCAAGGTCAGCCACACCTGACGGTCAAGCCATGCCCCATGACCTCACAGTGCTAGATGATGACTTCGACATCGGTGACTACAACTATCCCCCAAAACCAACCAACCCTATCAGCAAAGATGCCGACGGTTGTGGGTCTCACGAGAGTGCACGGAAAGCGGTGGATGATAGCGCCGGCACCAGCTCCGGTGTGTCACCATCAGCGGTTGACAGTCTTAGAGCCATTCAGGCTCAGCTGATTCCAGGGTATGAGGATGGTGCTGGGAGGAAGGGGAAGTCCGTTGAAGTTGGACCACGATCACAGATTCTGTTAATGTTCCCGGATCTGAGTTCGCACTGGACGGGTGGAGAACAAAGCTTTTCGTGACTATAAAGGATTTGCCGCGCCTGTCTGCTGGTTCCAGAGATATCTTTGCTTTACTGTTGGTGTCGTGTTGAGAATACATGGGATGACTACATACGTAGAAGAGCGAAGTGGCGAAGGAAAGGCCTCGGATTGCTTGGTACGGGAGTTATTCTGACATGCTTTCAATTTCGAATGCTCAGACCTTCCACCCTTGGCCATCACCATAGTCAGCACGAGATATGCACATGTGGGAGCGAGGTATTTTGAATCTACCCAGATAACGTTTATTACTCGCTCTGTGAGTCTCTAGATTTTTAACTAATCAAGACGTGCGGTTAATAGATTACATTATATAAATATTAATATTTTAAAACGTTTAAATTTCTAAAACTTCTTTTCAAATACTTAAAATATATAATAAATCTTTAATTATTTTCATAATAAACTTAATTTAAAACATTATATTTTAAACTTGTATTTAAGGTTATTAGATTTAATTTGGATTCACATAGGGTATAAAAAAGTGGATGTATTTCGGTATACATATACTATGTGCAGGGCGGCCGGAATCATTGGGGGGGGGGGGCGCGCAGGAATGGGGGCCGAGGATGATATCTGCAATAAATGGGAACTATATACAAGGCCATGTTTAAATACATTTCTGATGGTTGAGAGACGGTATCTGGCATGTCGAAGGCCTCGAGCAGTGTTGCCTTGCCACCGAATTATGTCGGAGCACAGCGGGATCAGCGCTGAGGCCAGAGCTGAATTAGCTCCTGTCCACAGGTGCATTCAAGCCCGCTCTCTACCCGATCCCGCAGAATTTTGAGGTTGCCATCGAGTTTTGCAGGCTGGCCCGGTTGGCGGACACACAAAAGAAAGCGGCGGAGTCTAAACGGGAAAGTCTCTGGGATCTTAAAAGTTTAGAGCAGAATATCGCGCAGACGCCAGAAGGTATTTTCGAATATTCTACACCGAGACTAGCTCAGGAACATTTGCAGGCAGAGAGAGAGGTGACGAAGACCACGAAAAAAATTGCCGCAACGTCCAAAAAGGCAAAGTCATGCCTCCTTTTGATTCGAAACAACGCCCTTCTCCTCATCAGCCCCCAGGCTACCATCCTCAGCGACGCCCTCGTGGTGTCCGTGCAGGCCGATCTCGGTCTCGGTGAAGGCGTCGGCCGTGTCACGGTACTTAGGGACGAAGTTGACGGCGAGGGCGTACGACCAGGCGGCGACGAAGAAGGCCATGGGCACGACCATGGCCATGGGGGTGCCGTGCATGTCAGCCACGGCTCCCGTCAGGGGCGGGACGACTGCGCCGCCCAGGACTCCGCCCACGATGAAGCCGGAGCCGCGCTTGGTGTGGCGGCCCAGGCCTCGCATGCCTAAGGCCATGATGGTTGGGAAGCAGATGGACTCGACTGGGTGTGTTAGTCGGCTGCCTAAGATCCCACCGTGATGATGCCACTGTGTGGCTGTCTATGCTCGGTTTTTTTTTTGTTTCTTTTTTTGGGAAGGGGGGGGTGTGGAACTGTGGAGGGAAAAAGGTTGGTGCTTACAGAAGAGGACGACGTAGAGCATTGACATGCCCGTGTTCTCGCGCTGGGTGATGGAGGGCCCGATGAAGATGATACAAGCCGTCAGGTAGATGCCGAAGACGATGCGGGGCTTGACGAAGGACATCATGCCCACGCCCGCGAAACGGCCGAGGGCGAAGGCGCCCTGCGCGCCGGCCAGGAACTGGGAGCCGAGGGCGGAGTCGGTGTTGGCGCGGGACTCGGTCGCGTAGTTGATGAAGTAGCTTCGGCGGTGGTTAGCGATGGGGGGCTCTTTTCTCGGAGATGGGGGGAGCGGGGGCTGACTTACCTTGCGATGGCAACCTGGGCTCCGGTGTAGCAGAACTGAGCGAAGGAAGCATGGAACAGGCGGTACTGCTTCCTGAAGGGTTTGTTGCTGTCTTCTGAGGCCCGGGACTCCTCTGCCTGGAAGGCCATGTCGGCGTCGGTGATCTCGGGGATGTCCGAGATGAAGAAGACGAAGGCGAGGATAAAGACAAAGACGGCGATGGAGAGATAGACCCACTGCACGTTCTGCAGCGCCTTTGTGTCGTCGAAGTTGAAGAAGACGTAGGACCCCAACACCGGGGCCACGACGGTGCCGATGCCATTGAAGGCCTGGGAGAAATTGATGCGGATCTCAGAGTACTTGGGCGGGCCACAGACTGCAAGGACGCGAGGTCAGCACCTTGGGCCCAAGGCCGGGCGTGACTGGTGTGCTTACCGGTGATATAGGGGTTGGCGGCAGTCTCGAGCGATCCCAGGCCGTTGCCGATGATGAAGATGCAGATGCAGAAGCCAGCGAAGGAGCGGTGCAAGATTGCAGGGATGGCGAGCAGGGCGCCAAGGCCATACAAGAAGAGGCCCCAGATGAAGACGGCTCGATAGCTGTAGTGGCGCAGGATCCATGCGGCGTGGCCCAGGGAGGCCAGGGGGTAGGCGCTGATGCATGTGAGGCAGTTGTCAGCTGGTGGAACTGGTGACGGACGGACATTGTACATATATGTCCTCATATACTGGGCGCCAAGAGTTGTGTGTGTGTGGGGGGGGGGGGCGATGACGGAGAGCGGGGAGTGTGAGGGCATACGCACCCAAAGTAGGCGGCCTGGAGACCAGACGAGCGGGCACGGCTGATGCCCAGGACGTTCTGGAAGTGCTTGTTGAGCGTGTCAAGCAGGCCGTACGAGAAGCCCCAGAGGAAGAAGAGGATGGTGACGAGACAGATTGGGTAGAGCGACTCCTTGAGGGTCAGCTCGGCGGCCTTTGTCCTCTTCTTGTCCGAGGTGCGCAGGGAGCGGTTCTTCCAGAACGACTTGGAAAACATCTTTACGACTCGAGTGTCCTGAAGGACTCCGACTGCCCATCAATGCGAAGAGACACTGGGCTGGACTGGTCGTCTTTCCTCTGCTGTCTTATCGGGCACGGTGTGGAGCAGATGGTTGAAGGCTGGCAGAGGGGGCGAGTGCCGGGTTCGTGAGATTATATAGTCACTTAACTACGTAGATACTTGGTCACTGTCTTGGATCGGCCCTTCTGGTTGCCTCAGTGTTCAATACTACTACACCAGGACATCACAGACCACTTCTACATATTCCGTCGAACCCCCCGTCAAACCCCACATCCCCAGACCAATGGCTTCAGTCATTAGCCGACGGGGCCTGGGGAAGGTCCCTGCCAGCCCAGGAGCTGCACTATGCAGTGCAGTGGGGATGCTGGCCCGGATGGGCTGATGGGGCTCCTCGACAGGGTGTGGCTTGATTAAGATGTTCCAGGAACCAACCTGTCGACAGTTGTGGACCCGACGGGAAATTGACTTCACGTTTGTTTTGTTGGCTGCAACCACGTGCGGGGGAACGTGCCTTTTGGCCCAGCACCACCAGCTGATCCTATGCCAGATCGAGACAACGCTGCCGGTCAGAGACGGCGCACGGGTGGCCACGAGGCTCAGGTCCAAAGGGGCCTCGACCTAATGATAGCCCGAGACATCAACCAGGCTCGACACTATTCTACCATGTACTCCGTAAATACCTACAATCCACTGCTAGTACTTGAGTAGGAGCCTTGTTCAGCCGTGCGTGGGACGTACAAGTCATACACAACATTCCACGCACATGTGTCGTCGCATGCCATCGCATCCATCATTACCCTGGCACTGTCGTGATTCAGGCCGTCCACGTCTTGGCCATGCTGTGTGGCCGGTACTTTAACGGTCGGTCCCAAGCTGTCGGCTCCAGTCCACCATCTCCACAAATTCCGAGCCTAGGAATATCCCGGCACTAAGTAGCCCCGCAAGGACCAGCAAGCCCATCTTCCCCAGCCTCACATGATATTGCGATGCCAATAAACTTTATCCAGCCACACACTCTGGTTGAGTCCTGCTTCAAGTGTTTTGGTCCAGCTCGTCGCATGAAATTCAAACCTCTGCCTGGCCACTCTTCTTCCTCCTTGACCAGTAAGAAAGAAATTGCACAGAACACTGGCTCTTGAAAGCCCGAACAGTAGCTATGGCAGTTGGTGCCACGTCAGTCTGGGACCTGGGTCAGCCTTTCTCAGGGGTTGCCATATCAGATAGCATATCGTCTGCTTGCAGTTATGGTATACATCTCCTATTTTCCTGTCATTTGAGTCATGAGTCAGTCAGGTACTAAACTTGAAAACTCGTATTCCTTTAATACCTCTAGTAGGCCGGAACACTAATCATTTTTGCGCATAGATAAAAACAAGATTCAAATAACTCAGGTTGTAACTCGCTATAGTTAAATCATGGCCATGCAGTAATCTTCTGCAGACTAGTATCAACCCAGAAGTCACCATTTTACACCAAGAATCCTAGAATCAGGCCGTGCCTAGCTAGGTACATACCTAGGTACCTAGGTACTAAGTACTCAAGCTGTCACGCATGCTAGCTGCTGCACTAATGCTACGGTTGTGTTCCTGCCAAAAGGTACAGAATTCCAGAACAATCTTCTCAAATCTAGTGCAGTCTATATAACAGGCCTACCCCTAGTGCTCTCCAGATAGGACTTTCATAATATATATATATATATATATACATATATATCCCTCCTAGGTATAAGGGTTACTAAAGGCCTTAATTATTCTTTTAAAACTATATTCTATTTAACTATAACTATTTTCTAGCTAAACTATATGTTATGAAGCACCAAGCATCGGCGGCTGACTACCGCAGAAGATAACCCCGCAGACCAGGGGTCAGCTCCTGAAAAGGTCGTCCCACCTGATCCAATCAGTGACGCAACCCTATCAGGGCTAGGGTCAGGGACCCACCAGAATCGATGGGATCTGTGTCGACTCCATCGAGCAACACCTAGTTGACAGACTCACCATCGATTCTATCGAGCCACTGAAGAGTTAGAAAAATGTAATGATCAGAGGGTTTACGTTAAACCTGAAAGATCAAGGGTTTATGTTCGGAATACGCTGTTAGGCGGTTATTGAGCAATATTGTTTGACTAATAATGATCACTAGCTGTAAGGCTATCCAATACTGGGATTGAATACTTAGATTGACCACTGAAGAGTCTGTTCCATGAAAGCTATCTACTGGGGTGATGACCATATCCGTATATATATTCTGACTCTTCAGTAGCTTGATAGAATTGATGGTGAGTCTGTTGACTAAGTGTTGCTTGATGGAGTTGATACAGATCCCATTGATTCTGGTGGGTCCCTGACCCTAACCCTGATAGGGTTGCGTTACTGATTGGATTAGGTGGGATGACCTTTTCGGGAGCTGACCCCTGGTCTGCAGGGTTGTCTTCTGCGGTAGTCAGCCGCTGATGCTTGGTGGTTTATAACATAATCCAAGTAATCCCTTCCTTATACAAATAAGTGATCTAGGTTACATATAGTAATAACCGTGCTTCTTTCTATAGGCCTAGCTAGCTAGCCTGTGGGGTTTATCTATATCTCCAGCAGACCAACAGTCCATTTCTGGTTTCTATTCCTGTCACGTTTGTGACATTAACGTTAGTTAATATTAATTAGTGCTAATCTTTATTACTTATTTAGCTTTAGGCGGTTGCTAAAGTAGCCTAAAGCTAATAAATGTACTAAAAACTAGCTATTTTCTAATACCCTATATTATATATATTTAAATTCATTAACATAATAATATAGCTCTTGATATTCCCTAATGTATCCTCTAATTTATATTATAAGTAAAAGAGTAACTACTAACTTATTTCCCAATATAGTTTATTTACTAATAAACTATAATATATAAAACGTTTTAAAATTCTTATAAAAGGGTATAACTAAAGTATATAAAATTTAAGCTACTCTAGAATTTATATTTATTTTAGGCTTAGTTTAAGGGTTTTAATAACGTTAGTATAAATATTTCTTATATAAGAAATTAAAGTAGCTACTTCTTAATCCTAGCTACTTTTTAATACTTTCTATTATATAGTTTACCTAATTATATAATAAATATATAAGTATATCTTTCTTAATTAAATAATACTATACTTTAAGATTATTACCCTCCTAAATATAAAGGTCACTAAAGCCCTTAATTATTCTTTTAAATCTATATTTTATTAAATTATAACTACTTACTAGCTAAACTATATACTACTTTCTAAATATCCCTATTACTTAGTAGATCTCTTTAAAGAATTTATTTAGTCTTTATAACTCCTGTTACTTAACTTTAAGTTATATATTTTAAATTAAATTCCCTTTAATCGATTAAATTTAGTAAAATAGCCTTTATAAATTTGTAAGGTAGTAATAAGTATATTAATTTGCTTTAATAATAAGTATTTGCTTATTAACTCATAGGCCTTAGTCTTTAGTATAACTCTTGTTTTAATTCAAAGTTAGTTATTATATTAAGTATTAATTCTGCTATTATTTATGATCCCTCTATTAGCTCTATTTGTTTATAAGGAAGCATGGTTGCCATACCTTGATTATGTTATAGAAGCAGTTGATTTTAACCTCTTAATGCTCTCGATAGGGATCAGCTATATGGACTTGATGAAATCGAAGTGTGTTATAGGTTTTGCTTAGAAGGCTGAATAACTATACAAGTGGTATTAATGGAATGCTAAATGGTTATTCTCAAGTGGTTAGGCATTTTAGATTAAGAAAGCTTGTGTATAAACAAATCGTGTGCGTATTCTATATAAGCATGGGTAGCAGTCTTAATGACCACAGCCTTTTTATGTTACCGAGTTCAAGCAATTTGTATGCGCGCTTTAAGTTATATAGCGAATTCATCTGCACATGGTTCTTAATAGTATCAAACTAGGTTGCTAATAGCTAGAGATGGCTTCGAACTTGACGCAACGAACTTAATGCGATAGTATTAACCATGCTTATATAGTATAAGATGTTTGCGCCTTGAGTCATGCAAAAATTCGTCTGCATATAGTTCTTGGTGGTATTTGAATTAGCTGATGGTCAGAGATAGCTTCTCTGATGAATTTGTGCTATAGAATAGCATTCAGTTCAGCGTGTGTGTGTTTCGGCAGGGTCGCAGTATGGTGCTCTGAGGCGAATTGGGACGATTGACAATGGTCTGGACAACTTTGTATTGAATTAAGTTGGGCTTCTGTAAGCCCTCCTTATATACNCTCCGACGTCGTCTCACCCCTGGGCACGCTGCGGTAGGCTCTGGTGCAAATTTGCAAATGCCGGAAAATTCGCCCTTCCAACACACCATCTTTGGTTCCAAACAACTAGCCAACCACAGCCCTAGCAATGCCCAAATTAAGTACATACAAACTTCAGAAATCAGGCTATCCAATGCACTAAGTCATATACTTTTTGGGTAAGAAATAAGGGTAATGCAGAGGTCTGAATTAAGGTGCAAATGCAGGCCAAAATAATCGACTCACGGCCACCAAACTCATCTTGCGTCACGCACGCACTGGGCGTACTTAGCGAAAATCGCCTGACTCGCAAGTCTAGGGTAACTCCTTGCTAGAAAGTCTAGGGTAACTCCTTACAACGAAGTCTAGGGTAACTCCTTGCACGGAGTACCAACGCCCTGCTGAGCGGTTCCGTTTAACAGCTTCAAACTCGATAGCTTAATGGCGCTAGCATGAATTGGGGGCTATCTAGCCTGTTACGATCCTTGGTCCAGACGTAAGCTATATGTACGGTTGGAAGGAATATTCGAACAGAGAGTTCGAAATATTAGCTGATCTTTTGATCTATGGCGTAGTGGCACCTTCCACCACGATCGTTACATAGCCATGGTCTGAAACTAAGACCTATAGTGCGGAATAGTAATTTATGGTTCAACACTAGCAAAAGTAACTAAATAGTCATTATTAAAAGCATATATTGCAAACTAATTATCTTAATCTAAACTCATTATTTTTATCCGTTAGGGGCAACTATTATTTATTCTAACTAAAAAGAGGCACCTAAAGAATATAAATAGTCCATATTTTAAGATTATATAATTAAATAAAGATTTAAAGTATTTAATTATAAAAATAAAGATGGATATTTTAAATTAATGAATAATATATTTAATGCTTAATACTAATTATTATAATTATAATTATAATTTTGTTTTCTAGCTTTATATTAGTCTTTATTGAACTTTTTTTATTTAATTATTTAGTATAAGTAATTAAGTATATAGCTTATTATAAATTCTTATATCTTCTTTATTAAACTCTTTAATATATAGTTAATATATATGTATCTAGCTTTTTCTATATATTTATTTAGAGATTTATTTATATGTGCCTAAAGCTATAAAATACCTTATATATAGTGTTATGAACCAACGTAAATGGCACCCCGGGGACCCATTCGAGAATCAGGTATCCAGGAACGAGCACCATAGCACGACCCCGCAGGACCCCAACTGATGAGTCAGCATTCCTTATCAAACCCTAAGGGTTAGGGTCATGGGCCCACCTTATGGGTTTGGATTAATAAGCTCAACATCAATCCAGTCAAGCGATATCACGAATGGATTGATAGGATCATTATCAATCCTATTGAGTTACTAAAAGAGTCAGAATATATAAGGATATAGTTATCACTATAATAGATAGCTTTTATAGAATAGACTCTTCAGTTATTAATCTAAGTATTCAATCTCAGTATTGGATAGCCTTACAGCTAGTGATCATTATTAGTCAACAATATTGCTTAACAACCACCTAACAACATATTCTAAACATAAACCCTTAATCTTTCAGGTTTAACGTACTCGGAAACCCTCTGATCATTACATATAGCCCTATATAAAATTTAGTACCTCTTAAAAAAAGTTCCTTCTGTCAATTTAGAACCCCTACTATAGCTCTTAAATATCCTTACTCTACCCTTCCTCCTAAGAGCCCCGTCCTCCTAAGGGCCCCTTCCTCCTAAGGGCCCCTTCCTCCTAAGGGCCCCTTCCTCTTAAGGGCCCTTTAAAGAGAGGGGCTATTTAAAAATAAAGGCCCTCTAGAGAAAGAAGCTTTTAAGAGGAAGAGGCCCTTAGGAGGAAGGGCCGCTTAAGAGAAAGGAAGGGAGTAAGGGGCCCTTAAGAGGAGGGGGAGGGCCTCTCTAAAAGGAAGTATAAAGTACGGCTATCCCTAGCTATAGTAGGGGTTCAGGGTGGATGGAAGGAACTTTTTTTTAAAAGGTATTAAATTTTATATTGGGGTATATGTGAGGAATTTTATACCTCTGGGTGGGCGCATATAAATCCTTGGGTGGGCATACGGAAAAAGCTGGGTGGGCGTATATTGACTATTAATATGCCCCTCTGCATACCCCTCTAAAGGTCCCTCTATATACCTAAAGGAATGCCCTCTATATGCCTATAGGAAAGTTATCTATATACCCTCTTTATACCCCTCCAAAGGGCCCTTCTATATTTCCTTTTGCATGTCCTTTTAAAAGCCCTTCCTCTGGGTGTACAGAGGGCCCTTTGAAGGGGTGTAAAGAGGGCGAGTAAAAGACCTTCCTCTAGGCGCGTGAAGGGCCTTCCATATACCCACTGGTGTTTCCACATACCCAGTAGACTTTCCATGCACCCAGTGGATTTTCCATGCACCCAGCTAAGGGTGAGGTAAGGCAAACGCCGGGTTAAGAGCTAGCAGTATAAGGGAACTAGGTATGCTACACGCTTAATTACTTATACTGGATAAGCGAACGGAAAAAGCTGGGTGGGTGAACCATAACCGCAAATTAGTATGCGCAACGCCGACATTGTAAACGCCAGCGCAGAACCAGGCTCCATCCAGTTTGAGGCCTGAGAAGCAGTGGAGGAATATGAAGAATTATACCACGAGAAGATGACTGCTAAAGAGCAGTAGCGGGAATTTCGACTTTGTTGGCACACCGACACCACCCTCGTCGACTCGCTCGTGCGTAAAGTTGAGGAAAGCTCGTGGTTTCATCTCAACCCAACTCTCAATTCTAAGCGTCTCAGGCGGAGGGTCAGATTGATGTTTTCGAGGGCAAATGTTAGGTTCGAATGGTCAAGGTGGTTATTATCGGGGGGACTGCGCCCGGGGTGGGTTCAGGTGGACAACTTTACATGTGATCAATCAAATTAGGAGGAATATTGTCGCCGTATTGAAGACCAAACGGTTAGTGGCCAGTCACAAAACAGGACACATTGGAAACTAGTGTGATTTGATCCCAACCCAACGTCGTTAAGTGACCTCGGGAGGAAGTCAGGGCAGCTACCGAACCGTATTTTACGTGGTCATGGTATTTCCTCAGATGGGGACATCTCAGAGAGGCGTTGGCGAGTGTACTGTGTAGCGAAAAAGGGCAGGGGTAGGCTCTCAAGAGGCGAGACAGCAATGCATGGCTTAGGATAATGAGGCTCTGGGGCAAGGATCAGCATTGAAAGGGTTGTCCGAATTGAGATTCTCAGCATAATTCACCAATGACAAGATCCCAGAAGACCCATAGTTAGTACCACGTAACTACGCAAAAGAAGCCAATACCACGAATACAAGCTATCACGGAACTGGAGACGGCCATAGATCAACTGTGCTGATCTGCGTCCGCTCGGTCCCAAACAATTAAAGTTGTGTGTGTATGATGGGCTTGGCATTCAGGCAGTCAACCTGCAAAGTCGATGGCTCAACTGGGCCAGCAAAGTGAGACATAATAAATGAAACGAACTTGAAGTGCCATGATAGTCTGCGACATAGCACGAAGACACTCATTGAAGTGATGCATGGCTAGAGATAGAATTCATGATGGATGTTATTTCCGCTATGCCACATGTGCATTGCACGGCCAAAATCAGCATCAAGTGCGGAGCCTCGACCTTGGAACGAATGCAACTATCGATGGTCTCAGCCAACTGCCATCACATGAGCGGGTTCTTGGCCCACGGCGGACTTTTGCACGCCTCTATGCATGATCACCATTCCCCAGGTGTCAATTGGAACTACGGTGCGGACCCGTTGGCTCGATGCCATTGGATCTGGCATGGTGTTTAGCCGCCCGGCGAGCTGCCCATTTTGGCGGAGCGGCCAATCATGGCCAAGACCAGGCCTGACAGGTTCAGGGGCTATCACAATCACATCGCCGCCAACGTGCCTCAAGTGCATCCGACTGTAATAGGCCGCGCCTCTGAACCATAGAATTGGTCCCTCGTAGCTTGGGGGCAAGTGTGGTGCCTGACTCGACGTCGTTGGTTGCTGTTGGCATTGCCAGCTACGAAGGACTCATGCACATCATAAAGTGACATGGGCCACTGTGTGGTGGTGGTTTTGCTGCTCCCTTGTCCCTATTTATTATTCACCATCCGGCTATCAAGATGGTTCCTCTTCTTTACAGCCCAAGACTCACTTCAGATAGCACGAGACAGCTTGGATAACAAGACGCACACCATTTTCCACTCTTATCCAACTTCCCACGTGCTGGACGCCACAGCATTACCGTTTCACAGAATGAAGAGCTACTATATTTCAGCATTCATGGCTGTATTCTCTCCCTGTCTCAGCGCTCCCCTGGCTTGCATACGTTCTCCCACCTGCTCTGCGGGCCTGACAGTGTGGTCTGACGCCAACTTTGCTGGGAATTCACACCAGTATAACGTGTCGTGGGACACATGTAGTACGTTCGAGAGGCTTGATACTGTTCTGAGCGACTGGTTTGCAAGAAGCTAAAATCGATACTACAGCCTCGATTGCAGCCCAATTTCCGTTTGACCAGCCCGCTGGGGTGAGCTCAATCGCAGCGAACAAAGGCAACTGGTGCACTGTCTACCCGTAAGTTCATGAAGTGGATCGCATGGAACACATAGGCATCAGTGATATTAATACCCAGGTGCTAGGAATGCGGACTGTAGCCCCGGACAAGGCAATGCCAACGACACACTTACTGTGGTGTCAAGCTATTACGACCTCGCCAACCCCGAGGAGGCCTGGGACAACCTACCGCAGAGTTTCTCTTGTAGGAAATACAACTGCGAGTAGTTCGAAACAATGTGTAGAACCGAACAATCAGTGTATCTCTTCATCGCCACGTATGAAACCTCTTTATGGATTCTGGCCTAAGGAGCCCCTGGATTTCTTATACTAGGTGGGCGAATAGGGTCGAGCTGGGTGGGCGGTCCTGGAAGCTGGGTAGGCGGACGTTGACTGGTATAGGTGCCCGTTGTGGTTGGTTGGGAGTAAAGTGGTGGAAGCTTTACCTGCCACATGATATACTGCTGCACGACCAGTCTCAACAATGACCAAGGTCCTATTATTGTTTTCTTCTTCTTTTTTTCTATTGAATGGCTGTCAGAGATACTGCATAGCGTAGAAAATGAAGATCGATGGTCTACTGGAAGTGGCTCAAGCAAGAATTCCATGCCGAGAAATTTACATTCACTTACACTCTAGATTAGGATTGAACCACCGGCCTTTCATTTGCAGGCTCGTATCTGGCTGAAGTATGAAACAAGACCTTCTGAAATCCGCAAGTCATTTGTTATTGGAGCTCTCTCCGTCATCCTCTCTCCAAATCAACATGTACATCCTAACATGCCCCGGCTGCTCGCACGCGTGCTGCCTCCTTATCTGACCTCATGTCCTTCCTGGAGTCGACCACATCGACACCCGTTCTTATTTTTGTCTCCATTCTAGGTAGAAGAGACTCTCTTTTTGTTGGTTCCCTGAGTTGACGCGAACGGACCATAGGAATGCGGGTCCGGGAGAGGTGATTCGTGCGCAAGTAGTTCACCCTGGTCGTGTACGAGGCCCTGAGACGACGTGACCTCTGGGTACGAATAGCTGACGAAGTTTCCCATCTCCCTGTTGGAACAAGGGGGTTTCTCTGTAATTCTCACACCACGGCTGCGAGGCTTCGGGGCGGCCAGGTCTGTTGAGGGACCTGGCTGTAAGTTGGCTTCTGTGACGGAGCAGCAGGTCGCTGGTTTCCATCTTGAAGACGCTGGACGGCTGACTGAAATCTGCTCTCATCATGGGCTTCATGATTTGAGCCTCGTTGGGATGGTTCTCTAGCGGCGGCGAGATCTGCAAACGGACCTTTGCATGCAGGTGGACAAGTGATGAAGGTCATTTTTCATGGGTCTGTACACAGGTTGATCATGCTTGTAGTTCTGTTTTTTTTCTCTCGCGGCCTTGGATATTGCGAACACTGTTGATGAGATTTGGATGAGGACGGATGGAGTACAGGCACAGAGGCTAACTTATGTAGCCAATTTCCCAATACACTTACCATTGGTTGACTCAGATTCCAGTTGTTTCACTGCAAACCCAGGCTAGTGTTTGCAGTTGATAGTTTGTATGTTGTCTGGTCAAGCCAGCGAATTAAATCATGACTGTAAAACTCCAGAATGGGTGGATCATTCGGGCAGCAGTCAGTATTGCTCCATGGTTAACATTGTCGCCCCGGCTTCCGGCCCGGCCCCCCTTCCGGCCGCCCTACCCACTCACCATGCCACTATTCCCAACGTTAATTTCCTGCTATAACTATTATCAAGCCCTCTTCTATTGGTATTAAGGAATCATTAGAATTACCACTATTAGGTGATATAACCTTAGCCTTAAGTTAAGCTCCCTAAATAGCCTTAATATTAATAAAAGTCTTATTTAAGTTAATGTAAACCTTCTTCTTTTAGATCTTTATATAGGCCTTGATTTTACCCTATAGCTCCTTATTTTTTTTAAAAAAAAGGATATTACTAAATTAAACTGTTTTTTATTATATTTCTTAAGAACCTTTTTAAAGAGTGTTTATTATATAAGGCTTAAGTATTTCTAGTAGGTATAATTAGCTATTATAAACCTTAACTCTTATAATTATTTAGGTATTTTAAAAATAATATCTAAAAGTTAAAACTTAAACCTATATGATTTATCTTTATTAATAAAGTTATTTTTAATGGTATATTTCTTAAATTTAGTTTCCATTAAATAGGTTTTAAGAATATAGTTACCTAATAATATTCATACGTAATTAATTACCTATAATCCTATGTACTTATAGTTATTAATATATTATAGGCTTTAAAAAGGTATAAATGATTTTGAAACCTACTTAAGTATATAACATATAATTAAATTTAGAGGTCATATAATATATATTATATATACTAATAAAAAGATTATATAGATTTTATATAAGAACTATTTTCATATAAAATCTATAGTAGTATAAGTATAATAGCTATTCATTATTAATAAATACTACTTATTTAGATTAATTAGTGCTATTTAAGGGATAAAGACCTTCTTTATAGCTATAAATTACTAACCTTAAAGAGTTTTAAGAGGCTATAAGAAACTACTATTGCTATATACTTTTCTTTTCAAAAACAATTAATAGAACTAATACTCTTCCTTAAGTATTAATATACTTTAAGAAAGAGATTTATACTTAGAGACTATGTTCTAATTAAGTAATTAGGCTTACTTTAAGCAAGCCTTTATAATTTCTCCCTTCTTAGTATTCTAATAATTAGCTAGTTTAATACATTTAATAATAAGTAGATAGAGGAGATTAAATTAAGACTTAATATTTTTCCTATTGTAATGATCAGAGGGTTTCCAAGTACATTAAACCTGAAAGATTAAGGGTTTATATTTAGAATATATTATTAGGCGGTTGTTAAGTAATAATATTAACTAATAATGATCACTAGCTATAAGGCTATCCAATACTGGGATTAAATACTTAGATTAACGACTAAAGAGTCTATTCTGTGAAAGCTATCTACTATAGTGATAACCATATCATGTATATATGTTCTAACTCTTTAGTGGCTCATAGGCTTGCATACTGAGTTATTAAGCCATTGCACAAGGCTTAATACTTTATCCTTTAAGCAAGCTTGCATAGCTTACAATCAAGCATTATAAGCTAGACCCTAACCCTTAGTAGGGGCTGGTTGTTACTGACCCATCAGGTCTTTTAGCTAGCTTGGAGATTACCCCACTAAGGTTAGGGGTATTTTCTATAGTAGTTAGCCGCCAATATATATTAGCTTATAATACTATCTCCCTCCTTACTTCTTTTATTCTTAAAAGTGCTCCGTAAATTATTTCCGTTTGTTAGTATTTTTATTTATATCTTTTTAATCCATTATATTATTTAGAGTTAAAAATTCTAAAATTTCCAAATTATCTCATTATTCTAGAAAGATCAAGTAATATAATTCTTCATTATATACCATCCTACAGAACGCTATTACTATATAACCTTATTCTTTTTATAAGGCATAAAGCATTAAGAGTTATAAAGTCTTAGAGAAGGCTTCTAATTATTATATTAAATGCATTTAGTAGCAGCAATTAAAATATAATATCCTAGAACTAAATAACTTAAAGGACCTTTNATTTACATATTTTACCATTTATTATCATATAAAAGAGAGTTCTACTTAGATATCCTTCCAAATTTATCTAATTTGTATTACTTTTTATTCTGCTAATTCCGCTAGGGTATCATCTAATAGTAATTCATAATATGCCTGAGATTTATATCCATAGAGCATAAAGAAAGGTAACTATTTAGTTATGCTAGTAGTTATGCTGTTATAGGCAAATTATGCTAGTAGTAATAATTCAACATAATTGTCCTATAATTGGTTAATATAGTATTAGAGGTATTATTCTATAATCTAGTTAATTTATTCTATTTATCCATCTATTCATAGATATGCTATTATTAAGAGCTTGCATTTTACTCTAAGTTACTTTATTAATAACTTCTAAAAGTTTAATATAAAGAGCTTATCTTTATCTAAGATAATTTTATATAGCATCTTATAGTTACTTATAATAATTTATAAGAATATATATACGAGTTCTTCTATAGTACTGGCTTCCCTATATGGTATGAAGTATGCATACTTACTTAGTCTATAAACCACTACTAGAATACTATCATACAGTACTCCAGTTAAGGGTTCTCATGAGAGAGGTAACTTAATAATGAAGTCTAGGCTAATAGATGACCATACAGCTATAGGTACTAGTAAGGGTTTCAACAATCCATACGGTTTGTATCTAGAGGCCTTATTTTTATTGCATGAGTTGCATTTACTAATAAAATCTTAAACCTTTTTCTTAAGGTTAAGGATCTAATAATTCTACTAAATCCTTTTAATTATTACTATAATACCTTAGTGGCTATATACCAGTGCTTTATATATTTCCATGATTAATTCATCTTATTCCTTTAGATTAGTAGGGGTTTTTCTGGTTTAGGAGTTAACTCTAATTATAGCATTAAGTTTGAAGTTAAGAATGAGGCTTCCATCTTCTTAGATTTTAAATACTATCCATTCTATAGGTGAATCCTTATCTTAATAGTTAGATCTTCAACTAAGCGCATCTGCTCTTGCATTTTTAACTCCATCCACATAAATGACCTTAATGTTAAATTATAATAAGAACTCTATATATCTAACTTATCGTTTATCAAGAGTCTTAGTTATCATAAAAGTCATAAGATTCTTATAATCCATATAGAGTTTAATCTGCTTTTTAGCTCTTATAAGATAGTATTGCCATTCTTAAAATATATATACTATTACTATAAATTCCTTATCTAGTATAGCATAACGGGTTTCTAATCCATTCAAATTTTTGCTAAAGTTTATAATAATATGTATTCTTCCTTAGTTGTCTTTTTAAGTAAGTTCTCCACCCGTAGTATTATTTAAGACATCTATATAGACTTTAAATTCTTTCTCTAGGTCTGCTTTCTTAAGTATAAGATCTTCCATAACTTTATCTTTAAGTATCTAAAAAGCTTATTATTCAATATCTATCCATCTCAAGGTATAATCCTCCTTAATAAGGTCTATTAGTAGTTTCACAATATCGCTATACCATATAATAAATTATTAATAGAAGTTAGTATATTTAAGGAATACTCTAATATCCTCAACATTCATAAGAGTTGGCTATTCCTTAATTGCTTTAACTCTTCCTTCTTATATCTTAATTTTTCCTAATTTAATTATAGATCTAAGGTAGTAAACTTTTTATATATACTAGTTGCATTTTTCTAGTTCTACTAGGAGATTAGCATCCTAAAGTTTTTAAAGAACCTTTTTAATATATCCCTTATAATTATCAAGGTTTTCCAAGAAGATAAGAATATCATCCAAGTAGGCAATAATAAAGATATTAAGGTATTCACTTAGAACTTAATTAATTATTTCTTAAATTAATATAAGTGCATTAATTAATCTAAAAGGCATAACCATTATCTCATAATATCTATAGTATATTCTAAATACTATCTTTTATTCTTCTTCTTTCATTCAGATAAAGTTATATCCATACTTTAAGTTAAGTACTATAAACCATTTTACTCCTTTAAGTTAATCTTATAATTCTTTAATAAGTAGGAGAAAATATTAGTTCTTAATCATAATATTATTTAATTATTAGTAGTTAATATAAAGTCATAGCTTGCTATTTTTCTTTAGTATAAAGAGAATTAGGTATCCTGCTAGTAATTATAATAGCATAATAAATCCCTTTTTAAGGTTTTCATTAAGGTATTCTCTAAGCGCTTTAAGTTATTCTTCATTAAGTCTATAGATAGGCTTAAATTAGAGTATTATTCTGGGTTTCAATAGTATTTTATAGTCCTATTATACATATTATAGTAATACAGTATTAAGTTATTCCTAGAATACTTTCTTGAATTTATAATATTCTTTTAGTATTTATACCAGTCTATCAGTCTTATCTCCTTCCTTTCCTTCCTCTAAGTAAAGGAGGTATTATTATATTTCCTATATTATATGCGAACTAGTTATACTAGAGTGGCAATCTCCTAATTAGCTTTAGTCCTTCCGTAAGGCGCCTAAGTAGCTTAATTCTTCTCTATCTTCCTAGAGTTAGGCCTTCTGCCTGCTCCTAGAGG
>NQMI01000062.1:195880-216013 GCA_002270565.1 Stenocarpella maydis
CCTTTTAGATTTATCTGATTTATATTGCTTTCTATTCCGCTAATTCCACTAGGGTGTTATCTAACAGTAATTCATAATATGCCTGAGGTTTATATCTGTAGAGTGTAAAGAAAGATAACTGTTTAGTTATACTAGTAGTTATGCTATTATAAGCAAACTATGCTAATAGTAGTAGTTTAATCCAATTATCCTATAATTAGTTGATATAGTATTAAAGGTATTATTCTATAATCTGGTTGATTTATTCTATTTATCCATCTATTTATAGGTATGCTATTATTAAGAGCTTATATTTTGCTCTAAGTTGCTTTATTAGTAACTTCCAGAAGTTTAATATAAAGAGCTTATCTCTATTTAAGATGATTTTATATAGTATTTTGTAGTTGCTTATAATAATTTATAAGAATATATATATAAGTTCTTCTATAGTACTAGCTTCCTTATATGGTATAAAGTATGCATACTTGCTCAGTCTGCAAACTATTACTAGAATACTGTCATATAGTACTCTAGTTAAGGGTTCTTATAAAAGAGGTAGCTTAATGATGAAGTTTAGGCTAATGGATGATTATATAGCTGTGGGTACTAGTAGAGGTTTTAATAATTCATATGGTTTGTATCTAGAGGCTTTATTTTTATTATATAAGTTGCATTTGCTAATAATATCTTGAACCTTCTTCTTAAGGTTAGGGATCTGGTAATTATATTAAATCCTTTTAATTATTATTATAATACCTAGGTAGCTGTATGCTAGTGCTTTATGTATTTATATAATTAACTTATCTTATTCTTTTAGATTAATAAAGGTTTTTTAGGTTTAGAAGTTAACTCTAATTATAATATTAAGTTCTTAGTTAAGAATAAGGCTTCTATCTTCTTGAGTTTTAAATACTATTTATTCTATAGGTGAATCCTTATCCTAATGGTTAGGTCTTCTATTAAATATATCTACTCTTGCATTTTTAACTCCATTTATATAGATAACCTTAATGTTAAATTATAATAAGAACTTTATATATCTGACTTATTGCTTGTTAAGAGTCTTAGTTATTATAAACGTTATAAGATTCTTATAATCTATATAGAGTTTAATCTGCTTTTTAGCTCCTATAAGGTAGTATTGCTATTCCTAGAATGTATATACTATTGCTATAAATTCTTTATCTAGTATAGTATAGCGGGTTTCTAGTCTATTAAACTTTTTGCTAAAGTTTATAATAATGTATATCCTTCCTTAGTTATCTTTTTAAGTAAGTTCTCCGCCTATAGCATTATCTAAGGCATCCATATAGACTTTAAATTCCTTTTTTAGGTCTGCTTCCTTAAGTATAGGGTCTTTTATAAATTTGTCTTTAAGTATTTAAAAAGCTTATTATTTGGTACCTATCTATCTAAAGGTGTAATCCTTCTTAGTAAGGTCTGTTAATAGTTTTGCAATATTACTATATTATATAATGAATTATTAATAGAAGTTAGCATATCTAAAGAATGCTCTAATATCCTTAACATTTATAAGAGTAGGCCATTCTTTAATTGCTTTAACTTTTCCTTCTTATATCCTGACTTTTTCTAGTTTAATTATATATCTAAGGTAGTTAACTTTTTATATATGCTAGTTGCATTTTTCTAGTTCTACTAGGAGGTTGGCATCCTGAAGTTTTTAAAGGACCTTTTGAATATATCCCTTATATTTATTAAGAGTTTCTGAGAAGATAAGGATGTTATCTAGATAGGTAATAATAAAGATATTAAGGTATTTACTTAGGACTTAGTTGATTATTTTCTAGAATGATGTAAGTATATTAGTTAATCCGAAAGGTATAATCATTATCTTATAATATTTATAGTATATCCTAAATGCAGTCTTCTACTCTTCTCCTTCTTTTATTCAGATAAGGTTATATCTATGCTTTAAGTTAAGTGCTATAAACTATTTTGCTCCCCTGAGTTAATCTTGTAGTTTCTTGATAAGTAGGAGAGGATATTGGTTTTTAATTATAATATTATTTAATTATTAGTAGTTAATATAAAGGCATAGCTTATTATTCTTCTTTAGTATAAAGAGGATTAGATATCCTATAGGTAATTATAATAGTTTAATAAATCCTTTCTTAAGGTTTTTATTAAGGTATTCCCTAAGTACTTTAAGTTATTCCTTATTAAGTCTATAGATGGGCTTGAATTAAGGCATTATTCCGGGTTTTAATAGTATCTTATAGTCCTATTGTATGTATTATAGTAATATAATATTAAGTTATTCCTAGAATACTTTCCTGAATTTATAGTAGTCTTCTGGTATTTATGCTAGTCTATTAGTTTTATCTTCTTCTTTTCCTTCTTTTAGGTAGAGTAGGTATCATTATGTTTCTTATATTATATACTAACTAGTTATGCTAGAGTAGCGATCTCCCGATTGGCTTCAGTCCTTCCATAAGGCACTCAAGTAGCTTAATCCTTCTCTATCTTCCTAAAGCCGGGTCTTCTGCCTGCTCCCAGAGGTATTCATAGGTCCATATAAATATATCGCCCGTTCGCTATCCTTAGTAATATAACTCCTTCCCTCACTATTGATTGCAACCTTCCTTTAGGATATAGTATTATCCCAAAAGATCTAGCTAATAATCTAATTAATTCAGGAACTATTCTTTCTTAACTAAGGTATTCCCAAAATCAACTAATAATTTACCATCTTAATAATATCAAACAATAGTAATTCCATACAGTTATAAATCCAAACTGAAAGAAAATCAGTCTCCATATTAATAATTCCATTACCATAAAATACTTTAGTTCCATCCACTATATTAAGTTTATAGGGTTCCCTTTTCTTCTACTATAATAGATAATACCTATTTACTATCTTTAGGAATATAAAATTCCCTTATACTCCACTATCAATAAGTACCCAGCATATATAGACTCTTAGCTCGACCTGAACCATTAGGTAGCTATAGTTACTTGTTATTGTATACAAGTACCTCATAGTATAGTTAGTTGCTACCTAAGGTTTTATAGACAGCCCCTCTAGTTTTTTAACTACTTATCTACTACTAGGACCTTCGTAATACACTTAAGGTTTTGCTTTATAATATCTTATAATTCTTATAGGTTATCAATCAGCTATTATATACTATAATCCTATTCCTTTATTATTAGAGCTCTAAGCAGTAGCCCCTACTATCTCATTAGATACCAGTCTTAAGCTTTATTAAGCATATATACCTTACAGATTAGCTCATTGCAATCTACCCATCTATTAGAGTTTTATAGGCATTCCAAAAGTATACAGGAGTCCAGCCTCATCAGGGCACATCCCATCTTATTATATTTCTAATACAGGTACTAGTTCTTAAAATCATTACGCTCATATATATACTTAATATCCTTATCTAAATATTATTAAGGGAACTAATTATACTTAGCTTTCTCCCTTATATATTCCTTACATTCATTATAAATACATAATACCTAGGAGATATCCTTATGCTTATTATGCATTAAATATATATATCCTACATCTCCTGGTCTCCTATATTCCTAAATAGGCTATCTTATAGTTTCTTTAAGAGGTCTTCCTGCAATCATAACCACTATAATATTAGTTCTTAAGGCTAAAAGGGGCGCTTATCTTAAATAGTCTTATAATTCCTTCCACTATATTTATAATGCAAGTATAGCCTATAGAATAGGTTTCCCTTCTATCCTAGGGTTAATATATAGGAGCTCTTCCCTATTTCCTACCGCTAGAGTTCTTCCATACTTTCCTCAAGCATTCTTAGGAAACCATCTAGCAGCTTCCTTATTACTACAATAAATAACATAGCTATTATTAAAGCAAGCTATCCAACTAAACAATATATATATCATTCTAGGCTTCTAGGGATTCTTCATTAGTAGGATAGGCTACTATTAAGCCTTATCCTTCTAATATTTCTTATATTAAGACTTAGTATATTATAAGAAATATAAACTATTATAAAGGTCTTCTTTATTAAGATTATAAAAGTTATATTCTTCATCCGGGTCCTAATCTAAATATACTTAATATTAATTATATACATTTATTCTATAAATATAATACTTATTTGCAAGTTCCCATTATAGTTTGGACCTAGGTGGTCCTTATATACTATAAACGGCTACATTAGCCTAATAAATAGCTTCATTAGCTTATTAGATTCCTTTAACTACTAACTTCCAGTCCCTATTCTTCTTTAAAGCCCTACATTCTAAAGCAAAGTATCCCATCTTATTACAGTTATAGCATTTAATATTTTTCTTATCCTTATATTAGGTAGCATCCAGCTTTATAGGGCCCATATGCTATCCCTACTAGGTGCTTAATTTCTAATATTTCTTTTTTATATTTAGTTTATACTTATAGAATAGGGGTTATTTAGAAGTTCATTCTTTCTTTTTTAAGTATTATTTATAAAGTTCATTATTAATCTAAATAGCTATTTTTATATAGTATAAAAAATTATCAAGTTAGTTTATAATTTTACTAAATTTATCCTTTACTTTATCCTTTAATTTATAATAAAATATAAATTTCTTTATATTATCAATATAATTAATTTTAATATAAATTCATTAGAATTCTATAGCATAATTAATTACTAAGCCGCACTATTTGCAATTTACTAGGTCTCTTTCCGCTTATTATTCCTCATTTAGGTCCTAAAATAGGAACCTAAGGGCATCTTTATAGCCTTTATAGCTACTAAAAATCGGCTACATTTCAAGCTTACAGGCTTTAAATGATTCCACATTAACAAAATCAGTCAAATAGGGTTTAAATTAAGCTAAAGCTCATCCTTTAAGGAAAGAGGATACATACATAACCCTTTTCCCATTAGGCTACATATCTAACCCATAGAAACGCTAATAGGCCCTAACCTATATTAAGTATACCTAAAGCTATCTAATAGTTCTATTATAAGGGGCCAAAGTATTAAGCTTAATATATTCCTCTATCTAAATTAGAGTATTAATAATATTAGCTCCTGCCTAAAGGGTAATAATTTCCTATTAAAGCTATTCAACCTCTATATTACGTTAAGCTTATCCTTCCATAAGGAGGCGCAGCTATCCAACCTCATTAGCTAATTCCTAAACATAGGGGTCCATAGTTTCATTATTAGTAAGCTTATCTAACTCATAAAGAAGGTTACAAATAGGAGTAATTATTTTAGAGTTAGATATCATAAAGGGTTCTATATATAATATTACTTAAAATGCACATAACAATATATAAATAAGAGTTATTAAAATATAATAATTAAAGGGTTTCCAAATATATTAAACCTAAAAGATTAAAGGTTTATATTCAGAATATATTATTAGGTAGTTATTAAGTAATAATATTAACTAATAATAATTACTAGCTATAAGGCTATCTAATACTAGGATTAAATACTTAGATTAACAACTAAAAAGTCTATTCCATAAAAGCTATCTACTATAGTGATAATTATATTATATATATATGTTCTAACTCTTTAGTGGCTTGCAGGCTTGCATACCGAGCTATTAAGCCATTACACGAGGCTCGATACTTCATCCTTCAAGCAAGCTCGCATAGCTCACAATCAAGCGTTGCGAGCCAGACCCTAACCCTTGATAGGGGCTAGTCGTTACTAACCCATCAGGTCTTTTGGCTAGCTTAGAGATTACCCTGCCGAGGTCAGGGGTGTTTTCTACAGTAGTCAGCCGCCGATGCGTGTTGGCTCATAACAATCAGCCCATTCTAAATCATTCTTATTAGAGGTAGGTTATATAGGGTACCATCCAGATAGACTAAGCAAGCTATAAGCTCTATATCTAGTTATTATAGAAAGTTACCTACTTCTTGTATATATCTTATTCCTAATAGAATATATCATATAGGGTAGGTATTAGCTATTATAGCTTATATGGTTTATAGGGGTTCATTATATAATTAAACTCGCGTCTACAGTTCTCATATTTCAACTCTCTCCTAAGCTTATAAAGGTTATATATCTTATAGTATATTATATAAAGAGGTATATATTAGGGTTTAGTTTTATAGTAGATTAGGGGCAGATTATATAATAACTATATATTTATATTAAAGTATAACTAGAATTTATTTATTAATAGCTACCCCTAGAGTAGGATTTCCTTACTTATTAATTATATCTATTAGCTTATTCCTAAAGATATATAGGACTTAATTAAGTTAATAAAAAGTCTACCCTTTAAATACTAAGATAATTATTATAAGGAGTATCCTTATTTAGAGCTTTATTTAGATAATCTCTACTATAACTTATATAAAATATATAGTAAGTTATATAAAAGATAGGGGTGCTTTTAGATTAATTTCCTCATTATTCTAGAATTAGGGATTAGTAAATTATTACTATTTTTTAATATTAATTATACTTCCTTTTACTATCTCTTCATATATTTAAAGGGATTGGGTTTAGCTAGAAGGGCTGGAATTGCTGGAAGGGCCTTCCTTAGGATTATTTAAGGCAGATAATATAGTAGTATATCCTCTTATTAATTCATATAGGATATTATTAGTTTATATAAATCATTACTTATTATATAGTAGCATATACTCTATTTGTTCTAATTATATATGCCTCTACCTCTTATTACCTCTTAATCTTTATTAGGTATAGTAGATATAGTTTATATAAGAAGAAATAGACTTTATCTTCTAGATAATCCTTTATCTCTTGCTATATTATAGCTTAATTAGAATAACTTCTTGGCTCTTAGTATGAGCATATAAATCTAATTACTTCTATAGTTTAATCTTTATTCTATAGCAGCGTTTAGGGAATTATATAAGTACTTATCTCTTTACTCTTGCTAATCTATAATCACGTTAAGCAATTACTAATTAGTATTAAATAGCCTTTACTATATAGCTGTTCTATATATATATATAGTGTTCATTCAATTGGGTTCTATAATTTGATGATGATTCTTCTAACTCTTCTGAAATACGGAGGGACTGTACAATATACAATCTTATTCAGATTATGCGGTACCCAGTAAGATTAGTCATCCCACCCAGATCAGGTGACCTCATGCAATCAGTCACAATGCTATTCCAACAAGTGCAGATATATATATAACTAATATATTACTATTTTATACTAATTATAAATTTAATCTAGAAGCTTATAGATACCTTATTAAAGAAACTAAAGTACCTAAGGCTATGGATTTTATATAGAATACTAAGACAATTTAAAAATAATCTTATTTAGACTTATAATTTATATAAAAATAAAAAATAAAATGAGTAAACTAAAAAAGGTTAAAGGTATTAACCTTTAGGAAAGGAGATATAGTTTATTTATTTTGTAAAAAGATTAATTAAGTTTAAAGGCTTAGTAATAAATTTAATTTTAAAAACCTTAGACTATTTTCAGTCAAGAAATAGATATTAGAAGATAACTATAAACTTATATTACTTAAAGCAATAAGAATTTATTTAATTTTCTATATCTTTATATTTAAACTAGCACCTAAATTAGTAAAACTAGTAGTAAAAGTAAAACTTAATAATAAATTAGAATATAAAATACAGGACATCCTTCATTATCAAATATATAGTAATATAATAAAATACTTAATTAAATACAAAGAATATAATAATAAGGATGACTTATGGGAACCGATTAAGAATTTAGTAAATTATTTAAGGGTATTTTAGATATACTACTAGATAACTAATTACAAAAATCCCTTTTACCATTAAATATTACTAAATATTAATTAATAACTCTAAAGAAATTATTAGCCTAAAGAAAAAATCTAGATTAAAAGCTTCTAAGATTACTTAATTTACTACCAAATAAGCTTCTTCTTTTATATATTTCTTCTTTAAATCCTTTAATAAGTAAAGATTCTCATATAATATTTGCTAACTTTACTTTATTATTTATAATATTGCTATTTGAAGGTACTCAATTTAGTAAGGTGCTTGCTTATCTTATATTACTTCTCTAATAAAGCATATCCTTAGCTTCCTTTCCTTAGTATTCTAAATATCTCTTCTTTAGAATTCAATCTTAAACTAAAAGAACTAGAGTTAAAAAGGTTAGAAATAAATAAATAGAATACTTTTTAATATTTTTAAGACCTATATATAAATTAATTTACTATATAACTTAAAACATTCCTTTATAAATTAACTAAAATGAATAATATAAAAAGGCTATATTTTTTAAACTAATAATATATTCATATTAATTACATAGCTATTATAAACCTTTTTAATCTAAATTATATAAATACTTTAAAATAGTTATATAGCATTTAATATTAATAATATAGTTATTTAGCTAAGACTATTTTGATTTAATTAAGCTTATATAGCTATAAGTTAAAATAAGGGTTATATTAAAGCTTAAGGACTATAATATAAAGAGTAAGTACTCATTATTAGCTAAAATTAATGTATTAGTAATTACTTTAAAATATTATAAAGGCTATTTTAGGTAAATTTAAGATTTCAAAAATAAAACATTATGAATTAGAAAGATATCTTTAAAGAAAAAAACGAAGTTATAAAGGTTTTTAAAGGAAATATTTATTAAATAATAAAAACTTATAAGCTTAAAGAGTTATATATGGTTTAGCTAATTATAAGCTATAGTTAAATATAATATAATTTTAAAATAATAATTAAAGGCTATAATACTCTTATATTTTAAAATTAAACATTTTAATAATTCAAATTTATACTTTATTTATACTTTTATAAATTAACTATATATAATATTATATAACAGAAGGCTTATTAATTCAAATTAAATACTTATTTAAAAATCAATATTAATAAATTTATTATTAATATTTTTGTAATTATTTAGTTTTAAATAATATAAATAGGT
Source organism: Stenocarpella maydis (assembly GCA_002270565.1). NCBI lineage: Eukaryota > Fungi > Ascomycota > Sordariomycetes > Diaporthales > Diaporthaceae > Stenocarpella > Stenocarpella maydis. Next base: position 204,763 of record NQMI01000062.1, read on the forward strand.
TAAATTTATATATTTAATTTTTAGTCAAATATAATAACTATATTATTTCATTTTTAATACTTCAATATATAAGTTCATCAAATATTATAAATGATATGAAAATATATATTAATATTAAAGAAAATAATTAAATATAAACTAAAGTATAAGTAATATTAAACCTTAAAACTTATAATATAATTAATAAATATATATTATTAATTAGAAATAATATACTTATTAATATATTAAAAGCTATAAAGGATATTTAAAATAAATTTAATAGTTATAAAATTTAAGTTACATTTCAATAGTATTATAATATTCTTTAAAAGCAATATATAAGTTATAAAGATTTTTAAAATATATTTATTAAATAATAAAGGTTTTAAGTTTAAGAAATATATAACTTTCTTAATAAATAAATATAAATTAAGATTAAAATTAAATATATATTTATATATTTATAAATTTATATATTTATATATTTATAAATTTATCTATATATATATTTATATAAACTTTTATTATAATTATATTATAATAAGGATTTTAATAATCTTTATATTAAAAAGGAGCTAATAATAATTATATTCTTATATATTTTGACTTTTATCTAATTTAATAATATATATATTATTAAATTGTTTTTTAGAGAATATAATAGCTATTCTTTTAGAATAATAAAAAAGAATAAAAAAAGAAAGTTTTAATATTAGTAGCAGTTAAATCTTAAACCTAAAGGCAGTAAAGGCATCTTCCTCTTACTTATTTTCTTTACTTGCTTGCTTTAGTAAACTGCCTTTACTATAGATAGACAGGCAGGTAAGTGAATGTTATTAATAAGCTGCCTACCCTATACTTAAAGCTAAAGAAATAAGAATTAGTTAGTTAGAGGGCTTATAAACTAAACTTCTTGCTAAGTATTAGTATTTAGTATAGAAATATATAGAATTTCTTAATATTTAATCCTTTTATTTTATTTATTTATTTCTTTATTACGGCTTTTATTATAGTATAGGTAGGTTTATTTAATAAAGATAATTTTCTATTTTATTTTAATATATTTAGATTCCTAGAAAAGTGATTTAATATTTTTTATTTATTTTCTTTTCTTGCCTAGGATATATTGTTATTTTAAGAGAATGGTATAGAAACTTTATTAATTTAGTATTATTTAATAAAATCAGTATTAATTCTATTAATTAAGCTTAAAGAGTAGGTTTATAATCCTAACCCTAGTCTCTGCTAATTTTATTATCTAGTGCCTATTACGTTGCATTATAATACTAGATTCTGATTGCCTAGGTTATTAAAATGGGTTCCTGGGTGCTGTTATGTTGGTTTATAATATGCTTCTTTATGCTAAATAGTTCAAATTAAACCTAAGGAGGAAGGTATTCCTCTGAGGGCCTTTGCTATTTGAGAGCCGCTATATAGTAGCTAGGAGGCCCGGGTTCCCTATTGAACCCCCGGGAAGGGGTCCTAGGGGCTAAAGGGCCCTATCGTTACGTTGTACCCTGACAGTAAGCTTGTGGTTTCAACTAGCCACCAGTATAACAAAAACGCACACATCAACGGCATTTTTTTACACTCTTCTTTCGATCTCACCCACCCAAGACCGTCAATCAGGTCCCTTGACCATCTGTGCCGCCCACTGCCACTCTTCCTCAACGTTACTTGAATCAACGATTAGTTTGGGTCAACGAAAGACGAAAGCGGAGCTTGGTACCCACATTTATACAGGGCCTCGTCAGTATCCTGTACCCATTGCCTAATAAAGTATGCTTGTCATCCCACACCAATAATCTATCACTAATCACTACAACGATGGACATCGCTGTATCGGGCTACTCTGATATTCGTCCAGAATAGTCCATGAACGGGATCTTGACACACACACGCCAGACAGTTTAAAAAATTAGACAAATGATAGGCCAGTTAATGCTTGTATACTGATTGGCTGGTGTAAATACCAAGAAAAACCCCTAGTCTGGGGGAGAACCGTAACCCGAAGAGTCGAGCGGGCCTAGGAAGGGGGCCCTCTCTTTAGGTATACGGAGGGCCCTCTGTTTGTACATATAGAGGTCCCTCCCTCGGGGCCCTCTTGGGTGGCGTGGAGAGGGTTTCGCCGGAGGAGCGAGTGGAGCGAGTAACAGATGCGAACCCCTTCCACGCCTATTTAATCCGTAATACATAGTTAAACTTGGACGAATAGCTCCCGGGGCCCCGGCAGGAGCTTCCACATTGTATTTCCCCAGGTATCACTTAAAGGCGAGAAATAGAGTCATCTACTACCCAAAGCTACCTGGGTATGCTGGTGAGCAACACGAAACACTAGTGCGGCCGGGCGGCCCTGAGCAACTTGGATCCATAGCCTGCGCTAGCTACGGGCATGAGAAGCCTCAGGGGTACTTTACCGAGCGCAACTGAGTTGAACTGAAGCAAAGGAGCCTAGTTGGCCACTGGACGTAATTGCCTCCACCTGCTAAGCCGGACGCCAAAAGTCCCTGTATTCGGGTAGAATTCTCGTTAGAAGCTGGCTATCGTGACCTCACTGACTTCAATCCAGGAGTGGTGAATCCGGCTAGAACAGGGAAGCCTTCATTCAGAATGTATGTCCCATGGAAATCCAACGTCCCTCCCCAAGCTCGAGATGAGCCATGTCCACTGTGGTCTGGCCGTGGCAAAGCTAACCTGTCAACACCGACCAGAGGTGCAAAACTTTGCGGATGAAGAGACCTACTCAGAGACCTATCCTGAGGGCGGCAAAGATGCCTGGCTCCTGGTGGCCGGTGCGCGGTGCGCCTTGATTCCATTCATGGGAGTTCTGAACACGCTTGCTGTCCTACAGGCGTGGGTTTCGGAACATGAGCACGATGGATTCTCGGAGTCCACTATTGCCTGGGTCTTCAGCACCTGTGCGTTCTTTTGAGACTTTTGAGGTGCTCAAGTTGGTCTGTGATTTTATTTATCGGCAGGTGAATTCCTTTTAGCAAAAGCTGATTCGCTGGTCCCAGGTCCAATATTTGATGCTCATGATGTCTGGCTCCACGTGGTGCCCGGATGCGTTGGTATTGTAGCCGCAACTATGTTGCTGAGCGTGTGCAAAGGTGCTAATGTCCTCTTCATAAAAACCCTCAACCCACATTGCTTACCTAAAGCTTGAAAGCCAATTCACTCTGGAATGTTACCAATTTCTGCTCACCTTTGGGGTCCTCTAAAGTTATTCAGCCTCACTCCTCTTCAACACCAGCATCGACGCTGTAGGGCACTGGTTCTCCAAGAAACGCGCATTAGCAACCGGTGTAGCATGCACCGCAGGTGTTGTCGGCGGCGTTGTCTTCCCCGCCATCATCATCTTGATGGCGCCACACGTCGGGTTCCCCTGGGCCATTAGGATTGTCGGGTTCATCTGTGCCGCGGCGTCGTTGGGCGCCTGCCCATTCCTGAAGAAGCGCCTCTCACCAAACAAAAAAGCCGGTGCCGCCATCGACCTCAAGGCGATGGCCGACCCCAAGTTCGTTCGGAGTCACCGCGCTGGCGGTCTTTCTCATCGAATTCGCCGTTTTCATCCCCTATACATAGACCGGTTTGGCCCAATGAATGTTATGTGCATCACTGCGCTCGTGTGTGGCACCTTCATCTACGGCAGCCGCGGCGCAACCATTGTGTTTGCCATTCTCTTCGACTTCTGGCCTGGGGCTGGCATCAGCCTCACGCCGATCTGTGTTGGTCAAGCATGCAGAACTGAGGACTATGGCAACAGGAACGGGACCGCGTTCTTCCTTGCCAGCTGCTGCACATTGGTGGGTGTGCCGTTGGCTGGTGTCACTGTGCAGTGGTGTGATGGCGCTTATTACGGACTGATTGTTCTTGCTGGTGGCTTGTATTTCTTGTCGATGTGTGCCTTTTTTGTTTTGTTGCAATAGGTCTTTGTGACGGCCGGACTCTGAGAATACTTTTCTAGATAGAGGCTGGGCCATCCAAAGCGTCGTCAGGTTGCATCACGGTCCACAACAAGACATAGCTAAAGATTAGAGTGTGTAGGACAGCTTTCGCGGCCTATAGACACTCGAGTAATACTGCGCGTTAGCCTTAGCTACATCTATAAGTATTCTTCACAGCAGATACAATAAACTAATAAAAAGAATAATCGGCATGTACGAGCTTATTCAATTGACCTGCCAATTTCATGCGACCTGCAGTATCCTTCATCAAGTATTGTATCATTCAAGGCATATTGTATGCTACTCAATGAGCAATATTTGCCAACGCTTCGCAAACAACCCCTACGCCGGTCCATCAACCTGCAGTTCATCTGAGCCCAGTTGTCCCAGCGCCTCCCGCCGGGTCGGTGCGCTTGGATCAAAGTACGGCTTCTCTGCGAGCGAGGTCACACGAGTACCGTGGCGTGGGTGCTTGCCGGCATAGTCCCAGCTTGCGTTATGAATCGTGATTCTGTATCGACCATTAGTATGAATTACTCCATACACGCTGGAGGCGATGGGGCTGGAGATGACCACATGCCTGTTGTCCCAGATGGCGCTCGTGTTGGGCGTCCACTTGAACCGAACTTGGATATCGACGTTCTTCTCATACACATCGAACAGGTAGTTCAGAATGACATCGCTCTCGGCCTTGTCGAGGCCAACGATCCTCCGCGTCATAGCCCTGTTCACGAACAGAGACTTCCAGCCAGTGGCCGGGTGTACCCTCACCAATGGGTGAATCCGCTCAATGTACTTGGGTCCCTCCTCGGGGTGCTGCCGTTCAAGGTAGGGGTGCGCCGAGGTATACACTGCCTGTTTGCCGTCGATAATCTTGCGGAAGTCCGGGGACAGCTTCTCGTAGGCAGAGTACCCGCTTGCCCAAAGGGTGTCGCCGCCAACGGGAGGGGCGGCGTCGATATGCAGGTGCGTGTATCCGGCCGGCTGCAGCTCGTGGACCAGGTCCGTGTGCCAGCGAGACGCACCACCTGGGTTCCTGAAGTTGGCGGCTCTCTCTGTGGCCATCAGATCGGGCCAGATGACAGACACCCCGGGCAGGCCAGGCACTTGAGGGACTTGTGGCTGTAGAGGCTTGTTAACGAATTCTACCCAGGCTGAGGTCACCAAGATCTCACGGGACCTACGTGAACCTCAACCTCTCCGAACCATGCTCCAAGTGACAATTGCTGTTGTGGAGATAAATCTTGGTCTCTGAAAAAAACGACACTTCTCTCGGCGATCAGAAGTGCAAGTTCATCCTTCTGCTTGTCAGTGAGGTCCTTGAGCTGGAGACCTTCTATCTCAGTGCCGATGTAGGCAGTCAGGTCAGTGACCTTGGTAGCTGCTGCGAAGAGGGACTTCTTCTCCTTGTCGGCCCTGGCACCGGGGTCGTTATGCACCCTCTCCTTGCTCCGGATCTTGTACACGTCATCCAGATACAGAGGCCGTGAAGGGCGGTAAGGGTAACCATTGCTCAGGTCCACGTTCGCTTTCTTCAAACGGGCAGCTGTAGACTCGGGCAAACCCAGAGTGTCTTTTCTCGGCTCGGCAACGTCAACTATCTCAGGGATGATGGGTGCGGGCGCCATGTTGGGTTGTATGCTATTTTTCAGGACTGGGTTTCAGAGAGACTGCAGTGGTATGGGGAAAGATCATCAGCGCTCGTTGACTTAGCGGCAGATATATATTCACGATACCGGGCCTTTCTGGGTGCATGTTCGTGATATCATCACAAATAACGTGAACCGGTGTATTTCTAAGCACCATGTCTCAAGGAAATATTGAAGCTCCGCACAGGATGACTCGTAGTGCCCCCCAGTGCTGCGGAGATAGGTGCCGAGCTGCAGGTGTTGTTGGATACAGCGATGTTGCAGCAGGAGGCACGCCGAACCTGCAAATCACAAGAGATATTGGCCCTCCACCCAAACACGTCTAAAGCACGCCATACCCGCATGTGCTGCGATCATGCCGCAATAGGATCGCAAACCACAGCTTACACGCGGATGGCTCAACTTGATATCTGCGGGGTCGTCGTGTTGCGTCCAACAGCAGCGCAGCAGGGGGGCATTGCGTGATACAAGTTGGCCATTGTGCCATGCTGTAAGGAGGTTTTGAAGACACGCCATAGGCTGATACGGTAACGGGACTGAACGTCAACTCCATCGGATTCTGATGCAACTTCAAATCAGATGTTTCCAAGATAAACCGAGACCGCGGCACGGAACCTGGTGCATCTCGTTTGCTGCTGGTCCGCCACGTCGCCAGAAGACGGTTGAACTCTGGGAGCACACCACTCCTACTGACAACTTGTGTCATGATCTCGGCCGGCCCAGATTCCGCGGGACTTTGTCGACTAGAGTTTTTTGGTAGGCTCTGCTTTCAGAGTGAAATTGACGTCGGCCGTTGTGGTAACCTAGGGTTTAGAGGTATTTTCCTAGCTGTAGGCTAAGTAAGCAGCTCCAGCACAACGGCCAAGGATTGAGCGTAGCAAGATAGTCAACCCCTGAAAGGGCAACGATGAGGATGAGCCTTTAAGTGTAAGGTATTAAATGGGTGTCCAGCATTAAGGGCACCAAGGGCGCTAAGGGCACTCCTCACCTCCTTCCTTACCATCAATATTAATAATATCATCCCCAAGGTATATATAGCATATCAAGAGGTATATTGATTAAACAACCTACGCACTCGTGTAAAATCCGACCGATCTATATATAAGAAATTCTCACTTTATACGATAAGTAGAGAAAGCTCCGCTCGTTGTTACCCTTCCGCTTCGCTTCAGGGCAACTTCATCGCTACGCTGAATAATCGTCATTAAAGCCTAAAGCTTTCTGAGCCTCCTTGCCAGGGTGGTCATGCTCTTGATTGCGTGCTATGTTGGTGCCCATCAGATACCAATTGGCACAGTGAGCTACTTACACCGACATTTTCGGCAGCTAAAGGAACTCGTCTCAGAAATCTACCTCTTTCGTGGGGGTTTTTTTTGGCTAAGGTTCGTGTATGTACTCTGATAACACGGAGATTACCTACTTGTAACGGCTCTGGCTGTGCCCTGATTACCGCTAACATCGTCGCCCCGGCTTCCGGCCGGGCCCCCCTTCCGGCCGCCCCACAACCGCATACGCGTATGAACGCATCTATACCCACGCTCTAGGAAAACTTAAATATCTTAATAAGAGATTCTTTTCTTCTTACCAAACTTTGTATGTATATCAATTTGACAATTATAAAGTAATACTTAGAAGCAGAAGTTTATGATGCCATTATTGCAATTAAGGATAGCATATCTATTAGGCGGGCCTCCAAGACCTAGTATATCCCTCGCGCTATAGTATTGGATTGGCTCAATAGCAAATTAAGCTAGCAAGAGGCTGCCCTACCTTAGAGGCTTCTTTCTAACTATTAAGAGGATTCATTAGCTCTATTTGTAATAAATTAGAGTTATCTAGGGCTTGCCCTTGCTTAATATAATCTATAGGGTCTAGCAGCCCGCCTAGCCTTCCCAATTAAAGACCACCGTCCCCTTGGAAGGACTTAGCTTAGGGGCTTCCTTTCTTATTACTCGGAGCTCCAATTAAGGAAGAATTAGTATATTAAAGCCTTAACGATTTAAGTAACTAATAGGAAGAATATTAAGTCTTGGTTTAACCTCCTCTAGTTACCTATTATTGAGTTTATTAAACCAGCTAATTATTGGAACGCTAATAAGGGGGGAATTATAGAGGCTTACTTAGAGTAAGCCCTTATCTTTAGCTATATAAAAGGAAGCCTAATTATTTAATTAGTCTATAATCTCTAAGCATCAACCTTCTTCTTAGAGTATATTAATGCCTAGAGGAGGGTATTAGTCCCATTAATTATTTTAAAGGGAAAAGTATATAGTAATAGTAGTTTCCTATAGCTATTGAAGATCTTGAGGGCTGGTAATTTATAGCTATAAAGAAGGGGTAGATAGAGGAAGAAATAGCTATTATGTGGCTAAGGAAGGTCTTTATCCCTTAGATAGCTCTAATTAACCCAAATGAGTGGCATTTATTAGTAATAGACAGCTACTATACTTATACTACTATAGATTTTATATAGGAATGCTTCTTATATAAAATCTATATAGTCTTCTTGCTGGCATATATAATATACGTTTTATAGCCTCTAGATGTAGCTATATTTAGCCTACTCAAGCAGGCATTTGTACTGATCAGAGGGTTTCCGAGTTCATTAAACTAAAAAGATTAAGGGTTTATATTCAGAATACATTATTAGGCGGTTGTTGAGCAATATTATTAACTAATAATAATTACTAGCTGTAAGGCTATCCAATACTGAGATTAAATACTTAGATTAATGACTGAAGAGTCTATTCTATGAAAGCTATCTACTGTGGTGATAACCATATCCTTATATGTTCTTAACTCTTTAGTTGGCTCACCAAGGCTCATCGTTGCTCACTCAACCTTAGATGAGCACTTATAGCTATTACTTGCTACTGCTTATGGTTGCTCGCGTGAGTATTGTTGAGCTTATAGGTTCGCGACCCTAACCCTGGGTCTTAGCAGGTAGTACTAACTTAGCAGTTGGGGTCCTGCGGGGTTGTGTTGTAGCATTTGCCTTTGGGTGCCTAGGTCCTTAAAATGGGTCCTTAGAGTGCCATCATATTGGCTCATAACACTATCTCCCTCCTTACTTCTTTTATCATTAAAAGTGCTCCATAAGTTATTTTCGTTCATCTATATTATTATTCATGCCTTCCTAATTCATTATATTATCTAGAGTTAAAGGTTCTTGGGTTGCAAAAAGTTCCATCACTAGGGTGTCTAAAAAGCGCTAAGCCTGCCTTAATTATTACGATTTTATTAAATAATATAGTTATAAAGTTGCTCTATATTTTCATTATTTGTTAAAGAATCTGGTTTGCAAGATAGTTGACTCTATAGAGAGCTATTCATAGTATACCAAGCGTGGTTATTCATATAATGCATTACATACGCCGATATCTTCCCATAAGTATCTTATTCTTATAGGTTGCCCATATACTGATTTTTATAGTATCATATATTACTAATAAGCTAGCCCATCTGGATAGTTGTAAAATAGAGGAGGAGGAGCATCTAAAAGAGGTCCAGGTATAGTTTTAAAGGGCTTAGAATTCCCTAAATAAATCCTTAGCCTATCTAGCTTATCTAAAGAAGTAACAACGTTTTCTTTAGGAGAAAGGGGTAAAGCTAGTAAATAAGGGGTTGGCTGAGGAGGAGGAGGCTTGTACTACTGAAGTAATGCAGGAAGTTGTAGCTACTAAGGGGTCTTTTTCTAATCCTTATTTTAATTAGAATTCCGTAAGTGCTGGAAATGTGGTAGTAGATTAGTCTGGGTTTTTGGTTGGAGGTAAAGGAAATGCACCTATGGGTAGCTTATTTGGTTCCTGATTTCCGTTTTCTAGTGTCTCTAGATTAATGGTATACCTTTCGGCTGGTAAATAATTTAACTAGTTAACTCAGTAATGTTTTTCTTGCTTGAGTTCTTAGTTTTAAAAGTTTCCAGGAGTTTTTTACTATTTATAAGGTTTTATTCTAATTCCTATATATTTTTACTTGAGTTATGTCCTTTCCATTTAATAAGGTATTCCATCATTCCTTAGTATTATCTTAAGTCTATAATTCTTTCTACTTTATATTCCTTATTATATTTATTAAGGGTTTTAATTTATATTTTAAGCTTTACATTCTTAGGTGCTAGTTCAAGAAGTAAAATATAAAAATTGTTATACTGTTTTATTCCTCTAGGTAGTAAAAGTTTATAGTTGGTATTTAATTACTTTTATAAAATTTTAAAGAAGCTGATTTTCTTATAATTAAGCTTATTACTAGGTTGCTTGGTTTTAATATTTTAATAAAGAAAATAGACCTTATCTCCCTCCTTAAGAATTAGTCCCTTAATTCTTTTCTAATTTGCATATTTCATTATTTATTTCTATATAAAAGAGAGTTCTGCTTAGATATCCTTCTAGATTTATCTAATTCATATTACTTTCTATTCTGCTAATTCCGCTAGAGTATTATCTAGCAGTAATTTATAATACGCCTGAGGTTTATATCTATAGAGTGTAAAGAAAGGTAACTATTTAGTTATGCTAGTAGTTATGCTGTTATAAATAAATTATACTAATAGTAGTAATTCAACCTAATTATCTTATAACTAGTTGATATAGTATTAAAGGTATTATTTTATAATTTAGTTGATTTGTTTTATTTATCTGTCTGTTTATAGGTATGCTATTATTAAGAGCTTATACTTTACTCCAAGTTGCTTTATTAGTAACTTCTAGAAGTTTAATATAAAGAGCTTATTTTTATTTAAGATAATCTTATATAGCATCCTATAGTTGCTTATAATAATTTATAGGAATATATATATAAGTTCTTCTATAGTGCTAGCTTCCTTATATGGTATGAAGTATGCATACTTACTCAGTCTATAAACTACTATTAAAATACTATTATATAGTACTCTAGTTAAGGATTCTTATGAGAGAGGTAGCTTAATGATGAAGTCCAGGCTAATGGATGACTATATAGCTGTGGGTACTAGTAGAGGTTTTAATAATCTATATGGTTTATATCTAGAGGCCTTATTTTTATTATATAAATTATATTTGCTAATAATATCTTAAACCTTCTTCTTAAGGTTAGGAATCTAGTAATTCTGCTGAATCCTTTTAATTATTACTATAATACCTTAGTAGCTATGTGCTGGTGCTTTGTATATTTCTGTAATTAACTTGTCTTATTCTTTTGAATTGGTAGGGGTTTTTCTGATTTGGAAGTTAACTCTAATTATAGCGTTAAGTTCTCGGTTGAGGATAAGGCTTTTATCTTCTTAAATTTTAAATACTATCCATTTTATAAGTGAATCCTTATCCTAATGGTTAGGTCTTTAACTAAGTGCATCTGCTCTTATATTTTTAAATCTATTTATATAGATGACCTTAATGTTAAATTATAATAAGAACTCTATATATCTAAGTTATTATTTATTAAGAGTCTTAGTTATTATGAAGGTTATGAGATTCTTTTGATCTATATAGAGTTTAATCTGCTTTTTGGCTCTTATAAGGTAGTATTGCTATTCCTAAAATGTATATACTATTATTATAAATTCTTTATCTAGTATAATATAGCAGGTTTCTAGTTTATTAAACTTCTTATTAAAATTTATAATAATGTATATCCTTCCTTAGTTATCTTTCTGAGTAAGTTCTCCGCCTGCAGCATTATTTAAGGAATCTATAT
>NQMI01000062.1:219421-259120 GCA_002270565.1 Stenocarpella maydis
ACCCTGCCGAAACACACACACGCTGAACTGAATGCTATTCTATAGCACAAATTCATCAGAACTTTTAAGGCACTATAATTACTTATATGAAGAAGAATCTGCCCCTATTCTAAGGCGTTATTAATAATAAGAAGGAGTGCAACTTCTAGTGGCTTCTTAACTAAATTCACAACGTCCTCCGCCACTGCAAGGCTGATAATCTAATGGTAATTATTACTAACTATAATAGTGCGCTAATTGATACTATTAAATATAAATTTCCTTAAGTATACTACTGATTATGTGTTTTTTATATTAATATGAATGTTATCCTTAATATTAAGAAGAAGTGGAAGAAGCTAGCAATAGCGATAGTAGGAGGAAATGAAGATGAAGCTAATGAGGCTGGAGGAGGCAAAGATGCTGAGGTAGAAGACCCGGCGATAGCCTCACTCAATGCGCCGGCGAGAAACAAGGCGATAGTGCTAGTAAAGGTCCCTGATGATATCCCCTATACCCGCTAGGCTCTATCTAACCTGCTTAAGTTCATAGAGTACTCAATTGATCGCGATGCCTACGATATGGCTTAGTAGCGCCTTTAAGAGAAGTTTGCAGATCAGAAGGTGATTATTAACTACCTCAAGACCTAGTATATTGATGAGGAGGAGAAGATTATCGCTAAATAGGCTATATATAAAACCTATAAGATCCTTAACTTTAGCTTATATATAACATTATTAACTAAAGCTATATACTAGAAGTTAAAGATCTATCTTAGCTATAATATAGGTAATATTCTCTATATAATTGAGGCTATAGATAAGGCTATTATAGATACTTCTTATACCTTCTGTCTTAAGGAAGCCTATTAGAAGATAGCATTACTAGAGGAGTTTAATAAGTAGAAGTAGCTAGATAAGCTTCCTCTTTAAGTCTTATAGGCAGCACTAGAACTTCTCTTAGCATTAAGATAGCGCGAACTTTAAATAATTAAGGGAGAAGTTATTTAGGGCAATTACTTACTCTCAATACCTACCCACCTTATCTACACCTAATATAGGCTACCTTATATGAATTAACTAGCTAATAATGAGAAAGTAAATCATCCTCTTTAAAGAGATAATATCTATAAGACTTACTAGCTAAATCATAACCTTTTAGTTAGAAATCCTCTTCTAGCAGTCCTTTTACCTAAAAAGGTTACTGCAACTAAGGGACGGCCTTATAATATAACAATATTCTCAGCCAACAAAGAGAGCATCCTCTAAGGCTGAGAAAAGTCTACAATGGGCAAAAAGACAACCTTAATAACCACTAGTCTGGGTAGCAAGGCAGGTAATAAAATGGGGGCAATAATAGCCTTAGTTTAGCATATAAACTCGAATTTCAAGTAGAATAACTCAACCCTCTAGTCATTAGATAAAGAGGATATCTATAGCAGGCAGACCCAGCAGTAAGCTATCTAATGGGACTAGCAGTTGGCAGCAGGGCTCATAAAGTAACCAAAATACTAGGCATTAAAGCAATAATCTGCTGCAATATCCTTAAGTAAGAAGCTAGCAGCTAAGAAGCAGTAGAAGACTATTAACTAGCTGCCACGGGTAGATCTAGTGGTTAAGGATGTTGTTAATAATAATGAGGAGGGTTAGCAGAATACTCAAGATGAGATTCAAGTGCTCGGGTTGGTATTAGAGCATCCTAGGTAATGAAGAAAGAACTAAATACTAAGGTAGAAACTTATAATACTTTAATTTGGTGCTGGTAAGTATATAGGAATAAATGTATAGTTAATAAGTGTATATTAAAGTTTTGTATGGCGGTCCTATAGCTAAGTAAAATTCGTGCACATGGGGCACACATGTACCCCTGTACCCTCTGTTTTTTGCCCTGTGAATCTCTGATCTCTTTTGCAAATGGTTCATATCGCGTTCCCCAGAACTACTGATGCGAACCTACAAGAGGAGAAAGATCAACTGCATGAAGGTTGATGCAAACACTTTGAGTGCCTGTCTAACATGATTATTGGTTGTGGGTAAGCCCCAGAAAAAGACTTGAATGTTTCCGTTCAATCTTCCTGCTGGTTCCGGTTTTTCCCATCACGTCGTAACCCATAGTCCTGAATGCATAAACATGCGCAGAGATGAATGGCAATAAGCACCGAGAAAGAGGCGAACACCGCATGGAGCCCTCCCATGTACCCCTCAGACACCATTGTTTTTTCCTCTCTGGTGAGATGTAAATGCTCCAGTGCGAAGGCTGACGAAATCATTTCTGCAATACTTTCCCGGCTGAACCTAGATTTCAATTGATAATATAGCACATTGCTCAATATAGTGCCAGAAACTATACACTCATGTCAGTGTCAACGTCCCCTAATTTATCGCCATATCAGATATTTACCTGTTGTACTGGTCGCTCCTCCCATATCTCTTAAAAAATTTCGCAGGCCTGTCAAAACGGCTCGGTCCTCGGGGTCTGAGCCCGCAAAAAGGCCAACAAGGACTAGAAAAAAAGATCGTTAGCTAATACGGAATGTTGCGAGTGGGTGAAACCCAAGAGTCGCTTACCAGGTTGCATGGAGCATCCGACGCCTACGCCATCTAGGATACCAACCATGAGTATCTCCCAAATCGGGGTTTCTTGGCCATAAAACAACTTTGCGGCCGCAGCTAAGGCCCAGCAGACAGCTCCTGTTATAATGATAGGTTTGTAGTGTCCGCATGCGGATATGAGGATACCAGTCAGCGCTGATGTCAGTCCATGAGCGATGACCATGGGTAGCAGCAAGATTCCGGCCTGGGATGGGCTTGCTCCTCGAACATTCTGCAAGTACAAGGGGAGGATGAATAGGTTACCCCAGTAGATCCAGCCGACGAGGAAGTTGATGCCAATCAGAATGTTTGTGGAGTAGCCATAACTGAATAGTCTGGCTGGCAGCAGAGGTAGCTTTGCGTAATGCCATTCTATGGTTAAAAAGACGCCAAACAGGGTGATCCCTGTGACTAGAAGCCCTATGTTCACCGGCGATGTCCAAGAAATTGTAGTTCCGCCTTGGGATATGGGAATCTAACTCATGCAGTTAATACCCTCAGCATACCAACTACGAGGCTAAACAGAAGCTGGGGTACGCTCACCAAAAACAAGGCTACCGCGAAGGAACTCGCAAGAGCTCCAGCCCAGTCGATTAACTTCAGCTTGTCCCATATCCGGCCCTTCGCATGGGGAGAAGAAGACGTCGGCCACACCAAGACGAGATAATAAATTGCCATGGTGCACAAGGGACAGACGAACCAGAAGGCCCACTGCCATCCCGCGACCTGCGTGAGAGCTCCCCCAATGACAGGACCGAACCCATTACCCAACGCAGTAGCGGCTCCGACCATGCCAAAGTAGTATCCTCGCTGCTCCAGCGTCGTGATATCAGCAATAGCAATCTGGACAAGCGCGTTAATGGCTCCAGCGCCAAAGCCGGTGAACGCCCTGGCACCGAATAGCTGGAGCGGCGTCTCAGAAAAGCCAGAGATGAAATTGCCAAACCCCATTATTGCAAGAGCCGCAACCAGCGAGGCCTTGCGGCCCCAAATATCTGATAGTCTCCCATTGATCAGCTGTATGCTGGTGCTAGTGATGAGAAAACAGGCTCCGACTAGGGATATGGATGCGCTGGTGTTGAGAGCAGATGCTATCGCAGGTAGACTTGTTGAGATGCATGTTTGGTCAAGGAAAGATGTAAACTGTATCAGCGCCAGGGCTGGAAATATGACCAGAAGCCGGCTTTGTGGAAGAGAATGCGACTGGTTCAGGAGGGGCGTAGACTCATCCATCGTGGACGGACGGGAGCGGAATCACAGTTATTAGCGAAAAGAACACAGGGCAGAGTCTCGCTTGTGACCCATCCAACTCGTAGTGAAAGAAAAAAAATTGGCAACTTATATATAAAATGTATATTGGCTGGAACTGGGGATTCCTCTCAAATTGGGGTGTTAAGGTACGTATGACAGGGCCAGCTCCATGCACGGGTGTCTAAGAAAATTACTCCTTAAACACACGCCCAACTAACCCAAATGTCTCCTTCCCGCAACACAGGTGCCCAGGGCTAGGGTTACTTACTGTATTCTTAAGCACGCCCAACCACATGGCCCCTGAGATCGGAGCAGGAGGGGATATTTTCTCAACAAGGCACAGCAAGATTTCCCAAAGACTAGGAGCACTCGTTTTCTTACTAAAGACAAGACAATGCAACACAATAAGATGTTGAAGAAAACTCGACAGGGAATTGTGACGGTCGATCATTGTACCTAAAACTGTGACAGCCAAAAAAAAAAAAAAAAAAAAAGAAAAAAAAAAAAAAAAGAAAAGTAGAAAGCAACAACACCACGACGAGACTGTGCCAGGGTTTGCTCCAGGGCGGTTGTTAGACCATTGCTATTCATTAGTGGGAAATGGAATGGCGTCCCAACGGATGCGACGCAGGTGACGCTTTGGGTCGTTGATGTTGTTTCGAGCGTGCAACCATCGACGATTGTCCATTAGTACGATGGTCCCCGTGGGGAATTCAACAGAAGTGAGGTGTACTGTCGATGTTGTCTCCCTCTGAGCCAAGCACGCATCAAGCTCTTCCAGAGCCTTCGACGCCCTTTCCGTCAACGGTGTGAGAATGTCTCTTCTGAAACGCATCATACATGACCGGCTTTCTTGGTCAAAAGCCATCAAATTCCCTACAATTTCCTGCTTCTTTGGGTCCTTCACAAACTCCCTGGGGATTTGGATGCGGTATTCTCGTCTCATTAAGGATTCCTGGGTAGATGGGGAGAGGGACTGGTTTAGTCTCTGGATATTCATGGCTGAGAGAGTGCCGCCACCAAATCTATCGTGCTGGAGAACCTGGAGTCCAAAGAAACGGGGCACCTTTTCTTCATAGCTGCAGTCGGTATGCCAGGGGAATTCTTCCATTGTTTCCGATCTCGCGCGGTGATTAGCCGTCTGGAAGGTGACGCTTTCTGGTCGAACATCCCAGAACCACCCGCGCGAGGCGCTGTGCGTGATGGGGAGCTGGTGGTTGAATTGCGTATTCAAACTGAGAACGAGCCGTCCAAGATACTGGCTGTCAGGGTCTGGGCAACCCAGGCTTATCTTGAGTATGCCATGTTCTCGGAGCTTCTCTTCGACACTGCGAACATGATCTCGATGTATTGAATGTTCAATGGTTAGGGCCGTCAAATGAGGCACCGTAAGTGGCTTCAAAGGTATGAACCCGGCAGAGGGGTGAGAGGTGGCTGCTACGGCGCGGGTATGAGCTTCACGACAGTGATTTTGAGCCTGAAGTCTTGCTGAAAGAGAAAGACCACACGCCCGACGGGCTAAGGGACGCATTGTGGATTGATCGCCAAAAGGTTGGCAACTTAGCCTGGCGGAGTATGAGTAAACTTGGGTGTGAGGGTCCTTGATCCGGTTCTGAGTTCACATTATTTGTGAGCCGATGAAAATAATCAATGGAGTGCTCTGTACGGAACCATACCAAATCCTTCTTAACCCTTGAATATTTCATGACCTCGACCTCCGGATTCTTCACAGCATTCACACTGTGGATCCTTGCAAGGGATATCCTGCAAAAGGTCTTACATGATCATCGCATCATCATTATCAACCTGTGTATTGTGGTAAGATAGCCAAGGGACCGGACGAAATACTAAGGTTCCGTGGCGCTCCCATCCCAAAGGATTCATCTCTCGTTGACTGCCGCACCAGCCGCCACTCGCTTAAGTGAATACCATGACAAATTTTCAAGTGCTTATCTGTGAGCTATTCTTATTGTATGTCTTGTCAGTAGGAGTCGGGGTGCGGTGCCGGGAGTAACAGGTTTCACGGATGGTCAAGGTCCGAGTCAGACTCAGGAGGCATCAAAGTGATAGGAACAAGCATTTGCCACTCCATGGGATCCTCCCACCAAGTGCTTACCTATGTGCTCTTCCCTGACAATGGCCAAAATAATCATGACCTTTGTGTGGGGCTAGCCCTCCACATGCCCTATGCTCATCATCCTGAAGCGAGACACGCGTTGTGATCACACCGCTTGTCCAACGGCAATCTCAGGATGTGCAAAAATTGGTAGGCCACTGTGTAGTACAAGGCACTAATGCCGTCGACAATCTGTGACAGGAGTCTTAGCCAGTGAGTCATACAAGGTCACATCGAAGCATCCCCAAGCTGCTGTAATACGTGATACTATGCGCGAGACGTTCAGCTGGCCATCGGCAGCCTCATCGGCAACCGGGGACGCGTTCATGAAAGACGCCACTTAACCCGATCCGCCAATCATTTTGAAAATCCAGGGACTGTGATGGAATACGCTCGCCATGCCCCCAATCAGAATGTCCTTGGACTTGAGGGAATAGCGAAGCAGCCTAGAGAGGGGAACGCCACGGCACCATGGATTGCACTTGCTGACAGGCCCACCAACTTGAAGTTTTGGGACGGATTTCCCAGGTTCACAGAGTCGAGATTATTAAAATGAGTAGTAAAACGCTAACTTAGTTCGGAAGTGGTTTCAATCTCAAACAGCTCAGTTACTATGATAAAATAGATAGTCTCCTTCACCAGGGTCGTCTATGAACCTGTCTGGCAGGCCAAGAACTTGGGAGGACTTCCTTCAGGAGGCGGGGCCTGGCAGAGCTAGGCAAGGAAGGCATCTCAATATCATGCCAGACCCACCCGACCGTATGAAACAAAATCTCGCCAGGGCTGACAAAATAAGCTTGGCGGGAAAATCCCTCCTTCAACGGCTAGATGACAGAAATTCAATCTGCCTTATTTTACCCGAGATACCAAGCAGCACTGCGGACAGATGGACCCACCAATCTACTAGGGAGTCTCGTTTGGTGCATAGGTTGTATTACTGCTTACATTCTGAAATACATAATTCTGACAGTATTCATGTTGTGTAGTAAATGAATATGATATTGAATTAGCGAATTTCTTTACATCAACACTCCTAACATGTTTTCCAGGACCTTTCACTAAGTCCGGATACAACTAGCGACAACCCATGGCAGGCGGACATTATCGGTATGACACGAAGTTGTGGGAGTCCTGTTTTCCTCCCCTCCTTAGTAGCTTAAAAAACTCCCCTTCACTGCTACAGTAGAACAACCCTTACCGGCCATTCGCCCTTTGACAGCAGATGCCTCTGTTCTGAGTTTCGAGGTTTGCATTCTACTTGTGCTTATCAAAAAAACAATCATGATTCTCGCTCTCGCTGTTGTGGCCATTCTGGTCCTGGTAGCGATCATACGGCATCTCTTCCAATCCGATTCTAAGTGCTATTCACCGGAGATCGGGCTACAGGACTTGAAGGAACTCAGAACACGGCATGGAGTTCACTCAGCATTCATGGAAATGGTCAACGACGAGGGTGCTGGATCATGGCCACCAAGAGCTACTCACGACAACTTCCCTCCGGCACTCCGTCCCTACCAGCACATTTATGCCGCCATGGCGCCACTGCTCCCATACGTCAATCCATCACTTGATGATGAGTGCAACAAAATACGTATCGCAGACTTCCGTTCCCGTATGCAGATCCTGCTTACAGAGAAGATCAATATGGATGCAGTCCAAAGTATTCTGGAAACCGTTGAGTCTGGCAATTGGGATACCTTCCCACGAGACGTTTACAATGGATTCTACTCGTGCATTGCCTGCTTGCGCCACGCCTATCGGTGAGTCCATACCTTAAGAAATATTCCACGGCCCTTTGCTGAGACGAGCTTCCTCCCTTTCCGTAGGTGGTCAACGAACCCGGTTGTAAGGGTCGCCCAAGAAGAAAAGCAACTTGGCTTCCCCCCGGAGCTGGACATGCCATGGTCCTTTATACAGCGCAGATACGACATCACGTCTCCCAGCGGGAACATCATGGCGAATATTCTCTGCAACCTGGACACGAACGGGCAGATCGTATATCCGATAAATGAAGGCATGTCTGACGAGATAAAGAACAACGAACTGACATGGTGTCACATATTCCATGATTCCGAAGTTATGGTAGGTCACGCTGTCACATATTGAAATTTCATCAACCAGTTTCTTATCCTTGTTGTAGGCTATCCCGATTTACTATTCCATGATTCAAGCCATGGTCAGCTTCGAGCGGGGTGACAAGAGGTCATGTCTTGCTCACGTGGAAGCAGCCTCGATCAAGCTGCGCAAGGTGATGCTCTACCTCTACGAGAAGATGAACGAACCTCACGTATCCAGGGCTATTTGGGTCAGACACGTATCAGGAGTTCACAGCTGGGGCATGACACACGAGGGCGACAGCTGTCCCGTCGAGTATGGCGGCCTATCCGGAAGCCAGATACTCCTCTTCTTGGCAGTGGATGCGTTTCTGGGCATTGGCCGCTACCACACAAATATCCAACACAAGATGCACATCTCGAAGAATTTCAGAAAAGTAGCCGACACGATACACAGAAGCTCCTTTCGACACCAACTCACGGGCAAAGTCGACGAAGATGTCGCCATTGAGAGCGCACTTCAACGCATGGTCAAGCAGCTACGAGTAAGCAAAAGCACACCTCAATCAAGACCCAATTACCGCCATGTGAACTGACTAGATATCAAATAGTCTTTTAGAGCTGTGCATAAGGTCCGGGCGGTTCGTTATCTCTCGGCCCCTGCCCCCGAGAGAATCCCCATGACAGCGGCGCTCTCCGTTCTGCCACGTAAAGGTGAAGAGGGAGTGGCAGCAGAACCCTACAAGTTCATCGACGAAATTTTGACAAAGAGGCTGAACGAAACAGTGTAAGGGAGTATTTTGGAACGGGAGGGATAAGGATTGATGGTACATGGTCGCCGCGTTTCCGAGCAAGTGTTTACTTTGATCAAACTTTGAGTTAATGCTAGCAAGATAGAGGTTGAGGCGCAAAAGCAGCCGCTAAATGAGTCAGGCATCACAAGAGGGAGACATCAGTCATCAGAATTCCATTGACCAGATACTGAGAAATAAGTACGTTTTACTGAAGGAATACATCAAGTGAATCTGTTCTGAAGTGTGTACGTCAATGATAATACTGCCACAACCCCAGGTATCTATCAGCGCTTGAGGCCCTCGGAATAGCGCTGGGCCTCAAGTTTCCGAGAAGTCATCGGATAATTGGATACAAGAACCAGCGACTGTTGTTTGCATTGGAATCTTAAACATAATGGTATGGACTGGAATCTAGGAACCACCCCTAGGTATACTACGCGACACCTGCGATAGGCATACCGTAGAACTCGACGTCGTGAGGCGGATTGTCCACAGAAAACCAGTCCCTTCCACAGTCGCCTGCATAGAAGAAGTCCTCCATGACCTGGTACTTGATAGGCTTTCCTGTCGCCGTACGCGGCAGATCCTCTTGAGGGCCCAGGACGCGCATAAGAGTTGGCAGGCTTGTCTCATCCAAATCAGCCTTCAGATCCGCTCTTACTCGATCTAATGTGACCTTGCCCGACTCGACGCCATACTTGAGCCTGACAACAGCACCACACAACTGCTTTCCTTGTTGCACGGGTACGGCAACCACGCAGGCTACAGAGATGTAAGAGAGAGCCATCAAGGATCGCTCCACCTCAAGAGCCGAGGTCCAGGAGTCGCCGTAAACTATATCTGCGAGTGATAGAATATTGAGAGATTAGTGACTGCAACTAGCAAGCAAGCGTAGGTAATGGATCTCTGAAATCTTACAGTCGTCCCGCTCACGACCCAGCAAGAGTAGTTCGTCGTCTCGCAAATCCACCATGTCTCCTGTACGGTAGTAACCTTCCTCATCGAAGGCCGCCTGCGTCTTTTCTGGCTCACCGAGGTACCTGAGGTCATTTAGTTCAAAATCTAGATCCCTAAATAGGTAACGGAATATCTCAAGACACTCACCCTAGGAACCTGTGGGGAGACTTGATGGACAATCTACCATGTGTTCCCTCTGACAGCTTCATGCTAATCCCAGGCGAAAGCTTTCCAACGGAGCCCTTGGATAGGAGAAGTTAGTGAATCGCAAGCTGTACCAATGCAAGGCGTAGGAGGCTGTTTACATTGATCTTGCTCAGTCCAGTTGTGACGAGCCCCGTCAGCTCGCTGGCACCATACCGGTTCTGGAGCGGATGGCCGATGACCCTCTCCCAGAAGTCGACCGTCGGCTGGTCCACCAGGCCTCCAATACAGAGGAAGAACTTCAATCCTCTGAAATAGGTCGAATATTCATCCTCCTTTTCCTTTGTGAGCTGCTCGTTTCCCAGCAGGATGTCACGCATGCCCCGAAGAAGGGCTGGGTTGAAGACAAAGTAGGTGATCCGATGGCGCTGGAAGACATCAAGAACAGCTCTAGCGCTGGCCGGGCATTCGAGCGCGAATACCTTCTTGCCCAGGGCTATGCTTTCGATGACATTTTTGGCGCCGCCGAGCCAGTGACTCTCGTTGTAATTGACTTGGGCACCGCTCTGTTCCTCGAGCGGCTCAGATGTCAGGCCTACTGGGTGAGATGTGAGGCAAGTTCGTCGTATCACGACTCCCTTGGAGTAGCCGGTAGTGCCTGATGTCATGCACACGTACCCAGGGCCGTCCGGGTCAAGATAGAGCGACTCGTCGATATTGATGTTGATATCTGGCAACGCGGGTGAGTCGTATGGAATAGGTACCATGGTTAATGGCTTCCCCTCGGTCTCTTTCAGGTAGTCGCGCAGACGCTCGACCTCCCCAGTGCAGCCCCTGTCAAATAGCACGCAGTGCGCTTTTCCTCTGGAAATAACAGAGGCCTGCCTGTCGACGGAGGCTCTCGGATCTAACATAGAATTAAATCTTGTCTTATCGTCTTTTCATTCAGGAACTGGCATACCTAGCGGCGTATAAGCTCCCCCCAATGCCCTGACAGCAAAGAAGGCGATGACATATTGATATCCGGTTCGTGTCAGAGCTGTGACATAGGCATTCTCTTCCTTCAGGAGACCCCTTTCATCAAAATTCGATGCTGGTATCAGCGACCTGAGTTGATCACGCGCCTCCAGGACATCACCCAGAAGCTGGGGGTATGTCTTTTTGAATCCCGCGAAGTCCTCGATGATGACCTGAGAGCCTCCGATACGCTTCACGGATCCAAGCAGCTTGACGAGAAGTGGATCGTTGGGCAAGCGAAAAGCTGCCTCGGGAGAAGGAACCATGTCTGCCATCTTCCACTTTGAGCGTGGTATTTCACGATACAATGATGAATTCTGAGGATTTTGTCGGCTTTATCTCAGATAACAGAGGACTTGTTTTTTGTCGAGTATATCTAAGAGATCGAGGGCCCGAGGACACCGATTCTGTTGCCCGCTTAATGCTTAGATTAATTTGCGGGCCTCCTTCGTATATGGAATATGCTTCTAAGCGGGTATCTACGTAGCTATGCAATACGAACAGGTATGGGAATGTACTCCCTGGAGTCATTGTCCTCCCCCTTGTTCAGCTGACAGTTTTTTACGGCGGGAGGCGGGGCGGGGGGCGTGGAAATAGGTATAACTATCCGCCCGAAGGATCGTTTACTGCGGTGATACTCTCCTTACAATCTAACCACTTTTGACAGGTAAGCCGACGCGCATACCTTACCATCAGGTTCTGCAAAATGGGTGGAGCTTTGAAGATCGTCGTGGGATGATACCTAGCGTCCGTGGGGCAACCAAGAATCGAATCAGAAAGATTCAGTCATTGAAGTGACTCAAGCGACATCTGTCTCGCGGGAGATCCATCGCGAAATCCTACGGAATCCTACAGAGCAGTTGTCACCTAAAGGGCAAGCGCAAAATACCATGCATCGCCACTGATCCACATATTTCGACGGACGCTGATATTGGTGTGGAGGTCCCGGTACCGGGATACAGAGTTGCTGTTGACACTGTACCTTCAAGATTACGCATTTAGTCAGTGCTGCAAAAAGGGGAGGGCTTTCTTCGAAGATCAATATTTGTCCTCAATGCTTCGAGGACTTCAGGAGAACCGCTGGGCGCCTGGTTTAGTAGGGGACGCTACAAAGAGACAGTAAAACTTTGGTCTGTAATTTTCGTCGAAGTCCGGCGTGTACGGGATGGATGCCTACAGTGATCTAACGTTGAAATGTCAGTTTATCACAAGTTTTCTTACGGTGATTCCAGATTATCTCTCATTTTTGTCCGAAACAGGCTGATGCAGTGCTGCCTATTAATCTACATAACCCAAGACGCAAAAACAATACCTATATTAGCTAGTCATCCTTCTGGAAGATTTTCCACGCTTTTCTTCTCTTTCTTCGATGGACCCACTTGTCTTAGGTGATCGCTGTTTGAATCCATCAAGGTTCACCCCCTAGACTAGTAAAAGTTTGCAATATTACTCATACTTAACATCTCCAATTCATTGATACTATCTTATTGAAAATTTGAACTATCCCCAAGAACTGCACAATGAATCAAGACAACAATAATTCGAATGGCAGCAACGGCCATGCAAGCCACCCACCACAGATGCCACGCTTGAACAGGGCGGCTGAGGTGGAAGATGTAATGGAGCCCAGTATTTCTTGTGATTTGCCTAGACTAATATGTGTCACAGCTCGTGAGTGCCGTCCAATCGCTACTGCTGCCTTTCATCAAGGCCGCAGATGATGCAGCAGTCGAAAGGGCCACGGGGGCCAATACAACGTCACAGTCTAGCGTGCTCGTCGACGCACAATCCCCAAAGGCACTAGTAGAAAAGCTGTCATTTTCCCTACCAGGAACTCAAGGCCGGGGACGAAATGGACTGCTGGAAACAGTCCAGAGCCTGCTGAAGTACAGTGTCAATACTTGGGATCAAGGTTTCCTAGACAAGCTTTACGCAAGCACAAATGCTGTAAGCCAAATGGACAAAAGACCTATTTCTGCAATACTAATGTGTCTAAGGTCGGTGTGGTATCAGAGCTCGTACTTTCCGTCTTAAACACAAATGTATGTCTCCTTCATGTCAGGTACATACCTACTGAAGCCCAGCACACCCAACTTACTGACGATGTAGCTTCACGTATACAACGTTTCGCCCGCACTCACAGCAATTGAGCGACAGACCGCAACGTCGCTGGCCAGCTTGTTCGGGTTCAATGGTCCACGCGCAGGAGGCGTAACATGTCAGGGGGGTTCATCTTCTAATCTTACGTCAATTGTTACTGCTCGCAACACCTTGATTCCCGACACGAAGCTGAACGGAAATGGGGATCATAACCTGGTCTTGTTTACCAGTCATCATGGCCATTACTCGGTCGAGAAAGCCGCGACGTCGATGGGCCTGGGCAAGGCGGCCGTCAAGCTCATATCTGTGGATGAAGCCGGCTGTCTTCTTCCCAGCGCATTGCGCGAAGCGGTGATACAAGCAAAAGAGGATGGCAAGACCCCGTTCTATGTGAATGCCACGGCTGGCACCACTGTCTTCGGATCCTTCGATCCTTTCCGGGCCATCTCAGAAGTTTGCAAGGAGTTTAATCTGTGGCTTCACGTCGATGGGTCGTGGGGTGGCAGCGTTGTATTTTCATCGGCGCAGCGGCACAAGCTCGATGGTATCGGGCTCGCGGACTCCATCACGGTCAACCCTCATAAGATGCTCAACGTGCCTGTGACGTGCTCCTTCTTGCTGGTCAATGACCTCAACATTCTGAAGAAGGCGAACAGTTTGGCCGCTGGGTATCTGTTCCATGAAGATGACGATGACGAATCCATCGAAGGGGACAGGGAAAATTGGGACCTTGCTGATCTGACCCTTCAGTGTGGCCGCCGTGGAGATGCGCTGAAGCTAGCGCTTGCTTGGGTGTACTATGGAGCCAGTGGATTCGAAGAGAGAATCGACCACGCATTTAAGATGGCCTCATATTTTGCAACGCTGATTCAGGAACACCCGGACTTTGAGCTGGTAAGCACCAACCCGCCGCCATGTCTACAGGTATGTTTCTACTATGCTCCTGGAGGCTCATTGATGGAGAATCCGGAGGAAAATACCAGACGTACAAGTCAAATTGTGAAGAAACTGGTGCCGAGAGGTTTCATGATCGACTATTCCCCGGGACCTCGAGGGAGCTTTTTCCGCGTGGTGGTGAACTGCGATACGTTGAGGCAGACGGTGGAAGGACTAGTGAAGGCTTTAGAGCAGGTTGGTCGTGGCGTGGTGATGTAGAGAAGTCACAGGTAGATAAGCACGAGGGCTTTCTCATGTTTCTTGAACTACAGTCGCGTCCATAAGCTACCTTCAAAAATTGAGGACAGTCATTGCTTTCCACACAAATACTTTTCGCCTGAAACTTTTGGCAGAAATTTCCCGGAAGCTTTCCCTTCGTATGAGACACGCTATACAGTGAACTATACTCGGTTTGCCGCCCACAATTATGCTTACAGTATCTCATTTTTTTTTCTCGGGCTGTTCTGCTACGCTGAGGTCTCTCCGAGAATGTTTGTATCCTTCTTTTTGCATATCTCATAGGTGAGGGAGAATTGGGATGGGTTATAGCCAGAAGAATTAGGACGAATGAAGGTGGACAATTGAGTATGGGTCGGGATCAGGATGACTAGCCCAAAATGGAGGAAGGACGCTGATGCATTCAAGCCTCCTCCGTACTGGCTCTTCAATTTCGCGAGCTGCCAAGAAAGCTTACAGAGGATTATGCGCCTAACGACTTGGCATTTTCATATCCACCGCCGGGCTCAAGGGGCTCAATGGTTACCACGTCCATTGATGCTTATTTTATAATCGTCCCCCCTGGCTTTCTTTCTCTTTTCTTTTCACTGTCATCCCCAGTTCCTATGCCACTCTCCTTTCACCCGATTCACATCATGGCTCGTATGGCTCGTTTTGTCTCTGGCCTGGTCCGCGGATTTGCTCTCATTCGATCGATTGGCGCAGTGGTCATTGATCAGGAACTGGATGAGGGGATCCCGGACACTGGTCTGGACACATCCAGTTGGACTTCTGGAGTGCTACCAAATATTTCCGAGTTGTTCACTCTTAACGACTTCCAGATTGCCGCCAAAAATGCCATGGCTCCAGGAGACTACGCGCAATATCGCACCGGTGCTCTGGACGAAACAAGTAAGAAGACTTTTTGAGAATGTGTGTGGACTGTTACTAATCCGAGTTAATTCAGCTTACATTAACAATATGAACATCTATCACAAGGTCATGTTCAACCCAAATATCCTCCAGGACGTCTCAAAGCTGAATCTTAAGTATGCTTGCTCCCGTTTAGGTCTTCTAGGTTCCGTAATGCCCTTTGCTGACGGTTTCAATGTTGAAAAAGCACCACCATCATGGGGTACAATTTCTCAGCGCCGTACTTCATCGCCCCAGCGGCTAATCTCAATGTCCCCAATCGCGACGCAGAGGCAAATCTCGTACGTGCAGCTGCCGATGCTGGTATCTTGTATATACCCTCCATTGGAGCTAGACTTGGGATTGAGGCAATCGGAGCTGCTGGGACAGAGGAACAAGTCATGTTCCACCAGGAGTACATCTGGTCCAACACTTCCCAGATCAAGGACGAGCTCCGGCGCATGGAAGCTGCCGGGTTCAAGGCCATTGTTCTGGCCATCGACAACACCGGCGTGGGTGGCGTCCGCGACCGCGCGCAGCGTTTCAGAGCCGGAGACGACTCGGGACGCAGCCTCAACTTCACCATAGAGGCGCTGAATGAGCTGCGCAGCTGGACTTCTTTGCCTGTCATACCCAAGGGCATCAAGACCGCCAAGGATGTGAAGCTTTGTGCCGACCTGGGGTTCCAGGCTGTCTATATCTCAAACCACGGTGGCCGCGTTGTTGACAACACGCCGACCGCGCTCGAAGTGTTGCTAGACCTGCATATGCAGTTCCCCGAGGTATTCGATCAGATCGAGATCTATGCCGACGGCGGGGTTCGCCGTGGTACGCATGTGCTGATGTTGCTGGCCCTGGGGGTCCGCGCTGTCGGTCTTGGACGGCCTCCCATGTTCGCCAATGTCTTTGGCAAGGAGGGAGTAGACAGGATGCTGAAAATCTTGAACACGGAGATGGTCACTGAGATGCGGTTGTTGGGAGAGACAGACGTGAACCGGTGGCGAGGCAACGCGGGCCTCATCAACACCAGGAAGGTCGAGCTCGACTACTTCGGGTCTCCGATGTCTAGCTTGAAGTCTTGATAGGGCATTCAATTCCTGATTGGTACATAATTGTGTAGGCGTTTATAAAATTTTGACTCGCATGATATAGAATTTGTCACTCCATGAGAACATCCACTCATTGTTATCAGTGCGATGCGATTGATATCTGGGAAGGTCCAGGATCTGTGATTCTCACAGCTTCATGCTGCAAGAGACTGAATTAAATCTTTGGCATCATCGCCTATCTCGGTCCATAGTTGAGTAAAGGGTGTGCTGTTTCATAAGCGATACGCACAGCAGACCCAGAACTGCAAGCCCCAGCAGTGTAACGGAAACCGCATGAACTGCACCTATGAAAGACGCCATCACTCCTTCGAACCACCCTTGCGGAAGTCCCTTAAGTTCTGCAATATTGTTGCGAATGAGCTCAATCTGCTGTGCTGCGCCAGGACAGTCTCCAAATCGTTCCCATAGGTTAGAAGTCAGAACATTCTGGAATACGGCTGAGCTGATGGTGATACCAAGAGTGCTTCCAGTACTCCGGGCCAAATCTAGAGACAAGATTAGCAGGTAGGCGGGAAGGGAAAAGAACTGGGGGCGCGAGTTGGTGCAAAGAAAACTTACAGGTGGCAGAAGTGACCACAGCTTGGTGGGAGTGATCCACGGCAGCGATGCAAGCCAGAAGGGTAGTCGTAAGCAGAGATGCGTAACCCGTGCCTACAAGGAAGAAGACCGTGGCTGTCAGCCAGCCACGCGTGTTCTCGTCATGAAATCCAAACAGGAGGACTCCAGCGATCATGACAATCACACTGGCAACACCTAGTCCGTTGTATTTCCCTGTCTTGTTCATGATGATACCAGCCCCCAAGGAGCTGATTGAAGTTCCCATCGGAGAGAAAAGGACAAGGAGGCCGACCTCAGTCGCAGTGCTTCCGCGAATTTGCAGATACAAAGGGATGTAGAACAGTAAAGAAAACATGACCATAGTGCAGAACCAGTTAGACAAGCAAGCAGCCAGCACCGTTCGATCCAGGAACAACTTCACCGGAATGATGGGTTGCTTGACACTGCATTCCCACAAAATGAACATGAAGAATGCAACAACGGATAGTGGGATGGTTGTCAAAGGCAATACATGATTCCATGGGACAATATTCCCACCCGCGCTCAAGCCCACAAGTAATAGAACGAGGAAAGAGGTCATAAGAAATACCCCAACAAAGTCTATACGCCCAAGATAGGACATTTCGGACTGTTTCGGTGGTATCCTGATGAAAAAGTAACACGCCACAGCCGCCATAAGAGAGGGAGGGGCTTGAGCGATGAACGCAAGTCTCCAACCCTGGCTGCTGTAGTCGTTGAGGAGACCGCCAAAGACGCCGCCCATCATAGCCCCTGACCCGAAGCACAAATTCAGGATGCCCTGAACCACGCCTCGCTTCCTCAATGGAACGAGGTCGGATCCCAAGAATGTAGCGATGCTCATCAGCCCACCGCCGCCTATTCCAGCAATGGCTCGGCCCAGGATCAGGTGCGACTCGTGTGTGGCATATCCACAGATAAGGTTGCCGGCAGAAAAGAATACATGGCTGAGAACCAAGCCAGGTCCCCGACCAAAAATGTCTGTCAACCGGCCGGAGATTGGCTGGCAGACGGCATTGGAGATCAAATATGCACTGGCCAACCACGGGAGCAGGCGGAGAGACTGAAACTCGCTGGAGATTGGTGTGGTGAGAGTCACTATAACACTGGAATCGATGGCTCCGAGAAACACGCCTATCCAAGCGGTTGAGAAGATGATGGCAAGGCTGGTCAGCGGTAACTCTTGGGGTTTGACTATCGTCTCGTAGTCCTGGGGAGCTGATACTGCTTGATGCTTGGGCGGCACGTGGCGTGACTCAGTGTCGTAGCCATTCCCGGTGGACTTGAGAAGTGGCGTGTGTTCGCTTGCGCCGTTGTCTATAATGCGAGGGTCTAATGAGGATTGACTGGAAGTACCGAAATCGCTCAGAGAGCCCGGGCCGGTTGAGGATCCGCTCAAGGTCTTGAAAGCGCTATTGGACCGCGACATCTTTTCGAGGTTGCTTCTGCCGGCGTGAGTGCGTAGTCTACAAAGTGGCAAGACGATCGCACAAAATTTTCATCTGAGAAAAAAAATATACGGTGACTATGACAGGACAAATAGCAAAGAAGAGAGATGGGAGCCAGTTGCATGCGGGTAATCAAAGGCAGGCCAGGTCGACTGTAGGGCTCCGGAACAGATGGCCCGATGGGTTCAGAGCCTGTGACTTACGGAAAACGTTTTCTGACTCAAATAGCGGAGAGTACTGTTGCTGGATTAATTAATTTCCCTAATTGAACACGAGGTGGCAGACATATTTCTTAATCCAGTATCATCTCCCTGTTTGCAATGCGATTATCTTACGATATGCAGACTGCGAAATATACATGTATCGATAATATTCTACCCGTTGCACAATCGCATATCTAAAGTATAGCTGTAAAGCTTATTCACTTTGTACTCTGCTTTCATTGGTTCGTAGCTTAAAGTTCAGGGGTAAGCTTTATGGCTTAAAGAAGTATCGCGCATGTATGTGCGGGGAGCACACCGCCGCAAAGCTTATTATCACTTGAATCTGAAGGAATCTCGCTTATGCAGTTTAATGAGCCCTGGTCTGTGCTAGGATCCTTTCGTGGCTTGATAGATTGATAGATGGCACCGAGTCCCGATGCTGGACCGGACGAAATCCGAGCCGGCCAATACAGCATTTGCCGGGGATGGACCTTGCTTTAGTGTAAGCTGGCCAAGAAGTTAGAGTCTTGTCACATTCCATGGTGAGATGCCCTTGCTGATAGGGTCCACGGCTGCAGCCACCAGGAACATGATATGTGCCCACTAGTAGTGTAACGGCACAGCCTACAGTACAAGTGGCAACATTGTAACTTCGGGTTCCCCCCACTCAGTCCGAGGTAAGCGCTTACTCCTACGAATCTTCTGAGGATCGTTCCTTGGTTATCGGAACTAGCCGCCAAGTAGCAGCCGTGGTGCTGCGGCCGTGGCCTAGTTTAGTGCTTGCCGATCCGTCCCGGATGCTGGGGTATATTCCTTCCTGATATCCCCGGCCTCTCAGTTGCGGAGCTAGTCTTGTGGCGGATGTGGTTCTGGCGATGAGCGTACGAATCCTTCGACTCCAGTATCGTGAGAATTTAGTCGGGTTTTTGGGGCCGACATGGCGTTTCTCCCCTTCACCGCCAACAATGCGTCGGAATCCCAAACACGGGTGGCGAGACCCAACGATGCACGCACGACCTGGGCAAGCAGGATCATACCTTCCTAAAAAGATCCTCCACTAGATAACAAGTAATTAAATTCTGAGAATGATCAATTCCACGCTGACACGGAAGCCAAAACGGTTATCAGATCGATTCCGGTTGGTTGGTAAATGTGTCGGGAGTTTTACCAGTAATACAGGGTCTATGCTGTGCCCAGATAGATCGTGTTGATAGCATTCCATCTGTCCTGTTGTTTCCCTCCAAGTGCAAGGTCCTGTAGCAACGTCCATACCTGTATACAGGCAGCAGCCAGCTCCACTCACCACCTGCCATCATGACGATGAATGAGAAGTCGCCAGCAGCATCTGCGCCAGAGAGCCTACGCCCGCGGCCCCGAGCATCGTTTCCGCCCCTTCGCCGGGCAATTCTTGTCTTGCTCAGTCTTCTTGTCGTTTACAGCGTCTCCAAGGTTCGGGCACCCGAAGAGGGTCTGAAGCAGGCGCCTCAGCCGCTTGCTACAAAGAGGGTACCGCTCGAGATTCATGACATAGTCAAGTGTCCCAATGCCCAGGTAAGAGCCCCTTTAGCGCGGCTCTCCGTTACAGAGTCACAAATGGCTCATGCTACGTCGGCCTTTAGGTTGCCTTGACGGACTTGGTGTTCCCGACCATTGAGCGTGTATATGACAAGGTCGACTTCAGACTCAGCATTATTGCAAGGTGAGAAAAGGCCCTTGGTAGTGAATACTACATCACTGCACAGCTCATCTTACTCTGCTCGCCCGGCATCACAGGGAAACGGAAGAGGGCATGCACTGCAAGCATGGACCTGAGGAATGCAAAGCTGCCATGATGGAGCTCTGCACGCAGGAGACGCACTCGGACTCCAGAAGTCTTGTCGGCTTCATCGAGTGCTTGACGCACGAGTACCAACGGATTCCTGAACGCGCACTCTACGAAGCCTGCGCCGCAAAGCACTCCATTGACCTTCATAAGGTGGATAAGTGTGCTGCCAGGGACGGAGGAGCATACGCCCTCGAACTACTTCGTAAAAGTGCACAGCATACTATTGATGTCAGTGGCTGAGCTTCCCCCCCCCCCGTTTCCAGACTGAAGATATCTTGTGACCAACAATCTCTTGTGTTATGATCAAGCATGCGCTGATTGATGACGGGGTAGGCGGGAGTGAACATCAGTGGTACAGTCCGATTGAACGAGCAAATCTACTGTATCCGGGACGGGGACAATGACAGATGGATCGATTGTCCTAATGGTCCTGGTGTTGATGAGCTCGTTGATGCCATTGAACGGCTGTACACTGCCACGACAGAGTATGTAGACGAGGCGGTTCCCATGGTGATTTACTTACTGACGCAAACTTCTCAGGGAATTGTGATTTAGTATCTTCAACATTGGGAGATGGCGGATGAGAAGAGGGAATCCTATGAGCACGGGGTTGTGATTGATTTTAACACATAGTTACATAGCGAACACTAGAGATGATTTATAGAAGGTTGTTTAAAAAATGCGGTAGCAAATCAACACTATGTTGTGGTTCTGTTGACACTATTGAGGCATAACAAGATAGTAAGGATGTACAGATGGCCAAGGCAGGATGCAACTCTCCGTTACGTTTCCACGACGATGAACACCCTGGCCGTTGGAAGGCGGCTCCCCGACTGTAAGTCCATATTGAATGACTGCTAGCTTCAGTGATGCCTGAGTTCCCAGCACATGCAACGCCAACGATTGGGAGTCCAAATACATTCGCAGGGAAAAGGGTGGCTGTGAGCTCTGGAGCTTCCAGGATTTCATTGTTGGGCGGCCTCTATTCCGAGTCGGTACAGCATCCGCCGAATGGAGGAGTGAGGGGTACACTCCAATCAATGGCCCGATCAAGCCTTCTTGATAAGCACGCCCTGGATCCTAGGCAGCATGCTGACCAAATCTTCGGGCTCTTCGATGTCTTGAGGGTTCTCCCACTCTCCAGCGTTGAGGATGTCCCCCAGAACATTGCGGGTCATTGAGCACCCGACAAATGTGCTCCAAGCAGGGTTCAAGATAACTTGTGCATGTTAGCCATGTCCAGACTACGTCCCTGTCGGTGGTGATATCCATCATCGAGTCCGCCCTAGAAAAGAAGAGGACGAAGGGCTTACTTTGCTCGGCAACCGTCAATGAGCTCCTGCTCCACCCATGTTCCCAAAAGATGAACTTTCCCCCAGGCTTCAGTAGCTTCCACACCTCCTTCATGACGGCCTTTGGATCCTTTACCGCGCACAGGACTTGGATGGACAGCACGGAATCCAAGCTGCCTTCGGTGATTCCCTCCTTCCTCAGGACGTCGCTGTCTTCAATGCCGGAAACTATGAGCTGGTACTTATCCTGCAGGCCATTCTTCTGCAGCTTGGCATTTATGCCGACTTGGTACTGGGAGTTGGGCTCCACGCCGTAGATCTTGGTGACACGAGACATATCAAAGCGATGAAGCTGGTTGCCTGGCCCGGGGCCTAGTTCAAGAACCACGCCGTCGGCGGCTTTCAGGAGCGAGGGTATAATGGTTGTATCCTCAAACGCAACAAAACCGTTAGCTACGCAGGGGGGTCAGCCGGCCTGTAGACAAGTTCAGGGTTAATTATGGCATTGATATTACACGTCACAGAGAAAAGCTTTGCTGAAGCCGCGTCTCGAATCTGTGATATGCGCCCAAATGCTCCGATACCGTGTTGACGGCAAGCATCCTTGAACGCTTCCCAGTGCACTGCCGGGCGGGTTAGCAGAGTTTGGGAACCGATGCATGACGAAAGCTTACAGCGGATGGAGAACCATATGAGCCCGATTGGGCGGAGAATATTCGCCAGGCGCGGGCTTGGGGCCATGATGATTGCCGTGACACGATCCTGGACGATGCTGAACCTTCAGGCCACGGAAAAGGTGAGCGTGGCAGTCAGACGCTCAGTGGTGTGGCAGAATTAGGTAACCAACGATGCAGGATTGTGCGTTGGGGAAAGACAAGACACGGTTTGTTAATGGCGGGGGCGAAATAGGAGCCTCTGGATGAGATGCAAGGAGAAGAGAGTAAGCACGGGTGGCAATCCCGACAGGGCATGCAGCGCATCGAGGATATATTGACCGCAACGCAAATGCCCCACATGTCAGCCGCTCTCTTATCCTCGATGTAGTGCCCTAAACGGTTGGCCAGTCGCACATTCTCCTTATTATGGTAGGTAAATAAACCCCGCAATTTCGCTTATCAGCAGCTACTTAGTAGGTAACCTCAAACTTGCCATTGACCAGTCACCATGTTGTATTCTACTGGTCCTTAGGGAGCCCGTAAACCCCAAATCCGATGTTAGATCAAGTCTGAAGTTTGACTGAAGGGGTTTGAGTTATTTGACATGAAAATAGCTTCTTCGAAACTTGTTCCATACGCATGACCCAAATAAGTACTTAGATAGGGTGAAAATGGAGGCGAAAAAGTCGAAGCCAATAGATAGTTAGTTAATGCAACGTTCATTCAACCTTGTAGCATAGAGGATACTTAAGTACCCATCACTCATTAACTACTATGTACACCCGGGAAGTGTCACAGCCACGTCCATCAGATCGAAATTGGTTTAACTAGGTACTGTAGAAGTCAAACCAACTCAATAGAGCAACTCATCTATAACTTCAACGTCATCCTGGATATTTACTATTGCCTGGCTCTAGCGCTCGTAATCATATGACTGGAAAGTCAGCCGCATCCAGTCTACGAAACCAGGAGCCTGTTGCGAATTCACCTGTTGCAGGTGTTCTTCCAGTAAATAGGCCGCGCTGGTTATCTTCTCCGTCAGTATATCTCTCCACCGCTGCTTCAGTTAGCACCAATTTTCTTGAAATACGAAGAACTTGTCATGGGTTCTCACCTGAGCGTTCTTCCAGTCTCCCTTCAGCAAGTTCTTTGTGAGGCCGGCGATAGGTGGCGGCGTGTTATGCCAGGCAGACGGCGTGAAGACGACATGGTGCCAATCAGAGTGTCCGTCCATTCCCGGTTCGTAGTAGAACTGTCGTTCAAATGCGATGTAGACTTTGTTCACGCTGCTGATCGCGGTGTCCCGCCCGCATCCCTCCCAGAATTTCCACCAAACGCACCGGGGTTCCTCAAGGGAGCTGGCAAAGCTGTCGAAACGGCTGGCCGCGTTGTGGAGTCGCTCGACAGCGTCAACCATGACCTTCAGATCGACCTTTGCAGACCACAGGCCACGGTCATGGAGCTCCGCTAGCCACCCACGTATTGCTAGAGCGTAATCGGTGACACTCACGTTCAGAACCTTGGGTTCGACGAGGTGGGCCGCCAGGAGGGACCATATCTTCGCACTGGTGACGTGGTACTTCCATCCCGGGTCCCCGACCTGGTCCATCCATTCGAAGCTATCAAAACCAGTATGATAAGGGAACGCTGGCTCCAATAGCGCGGGCGTGAATCCGAAGTCAATCGTCGACACACAAGGGATGGACATGAAGCGGTTTGCATCACCACTGCCGGCAGGATCGATCTTGCCACCCCACACATCCTTTACGGTCTGGCCGGGTGAGGTCTGGTTTGGCGACAGCACGAGGTCGGTAACAGACAGCACAGTGGAGTACAGGAGCGGGCTGGCCTTGGCGTGGAAATGGCTCCCGGACGCCGCGACGACGACGTTGAGATATGCGACGGCCGAGGTGCGCAGCCAGCCAAGGTGCTTGGTTACCCAGAGAAGGGAGCCAATCTGGAGAAACTCTTCTCCTTCAAAGCTTGCGAAGATGATGGTGCGCTCTGGCTGCCAGCCCTGGTGAAGGGCTACCCCGAAGCTGCGAACCACCTCATTGAGGGCAGCCGAGCCGCTGCCTGGGTCTCCAGCTCCAGGGCCCCAGGCATCACGGTGGTTGCCAAGGATGACGACCTCGTCAGCTCTTCTACCGGGGATCGTGCCTATCACGTTATGTATCTTGGTAGCCCGGATTTCCGCGTGGTTGACAATGTGTAGAGAGAGCCCAGGAGGTGACGGTCCGATATTGTAGTTGACACCGTAGAACTCCAACCCACCCTCTTGCCAGCGGTCACCGAGCTCCTTCGCTGAAGGGCCGTGGCCGTTCAATTTGCTCAAGAGCTCTATTGCATCTAAAGAGGACATGGGTATGCACGGTATCTTGGGTAGGCCGCCGCTGTTGTAGTCCTCTAGGTAATATAGGTGAGCAAGACCTCATCATTACAGAATTGACATGAACCCATCTTACCTATACTACCAAAGCCACCTCTTTCGATTGCCTCAAGTGGCCGCGCTGGCCCATCAGGGAACGGTTTGTACCCGTTGCTTTCCCTCATTGGGCCGTCATTTCCGGGATCAGTGTACAAAACCACACCGATCATGCCCGCTTTCTCGGCGTTATGCACCGAGAGGGCGCGAAACAAGGACAAGTTCTGCTCGCGTACATACGGCGTTGCAGTACCCAGCTTGATTATTCCGATGTTCCCCGCGAGGCTAACATTGTTCTCAGCAAGGGCCTCGAAGTCCTCAGGGCTGCCAAAGTTGCAGAAGACGTAGGACCCAGAAATGTTGGCATTAGCCGAGAAGCCAAAGTACGCGGGTACAAAACCAGCGGACGCGTTGGCGTCCACCAGAGGGGCCTCGTAGAGGACCCGTTCATTTTGCAAGAGAGCCAGCCGCTGCTGATTTGTCGGCAGGGGAAGCCGCGTATCGTGGGAAGAGATACTGGTGTTTTGGATTCCGAATTCCCTCCACTTGGCCTGTGTCCATAGAGCTTGTTCCCAACCTTGACCGGCAAGATGCGTCGCTGACGTATAGTACGCACTCCAGTTGCGTGCATGTTCGTGAGAAGGAACAGAGAGCAGTGTTTTCCGCAAATCGAAAGCAGAAGTGCCAAGG
This sequence comes from Stenocarpella maydis, assembly GCA_002270565.1. Lineage (NCBI taxonomy): Eukaryota > Fungi > Ascomycota > Sordariomycetes > Diaporthales > Diaporthaceae > Stenocarpella > Stenocarpella maydis. The sequence continues at coordinate 244,713 of NQMI01000062.1, forward strand.
AGACTACGGAGCTTGTCGCCGTACCACTTGTAAGCGAGGAACACAAGGACACAAATGGTTAAAGCAGAAAACCTCGGCCGTCTTGTGGCCCTCGAACGAGGGGCTTTGGATTGGGGCAAAGTGTCAAGCTTCATAGTGCTAATAGACGACGAATGATGAATTAGCCTCTGAGGACAAAGAATAGGTACCGCCTGCACGGTGGCGCCGAGGATATGTGAGGTCAAACGTACAGTTAGGACAACAAATTCTCAAGCTCAGAGAAAAGGAATCAGAAAACAACTGAGTATTGTCCGATCCAATTTGAATAGGTAGACTCAGGCTACCGTGGTCAGGTTCAGCTGGGCTAACAGGCCAGCTACACGCGGCATGGAAATAAAGTTAATTGATGCATATCGTATATCGAGGTACCATCTAAGAGAATATGTAAACAGTGGGCCAAGTACCTATACTTTCTGTTCGCCACGAGCCTGCCGTCAAGAATGGTGCCAAGAGCCGGGTTAGGCATCCCTCGGATGTGAGCAACTCCGTCGTGCGTGCTGTCCTCGGGGGTACTTTTGTCGCCCCTCTGTGTAAGCAGCGATACATACATCGAACCTCAGTGGTCTATCTCGCAGCCGGACTTGCAGCAGGAATTTGGATCAGGGCCTTCGATATTAACCTGTGGGATCCGAACAGACCAAGCGGAGGGAGAACCGCGCGGCGAGACTCGTTAACCGGTGACTCAGGGTCCACTGGCTGGCTGTTGGATTTAGGATCATACGCACGTACACTCTTGGCGCTTAACCTGCAGGCCAAGCAATTCAGAGGCACAACCACTTAGCCACTCATTTGACAGATCCAGGGGGCTTCGCGTTGAGTAACGACCCGCTATGAGATAGCCGCGTTCCGCAGTAGTAGAATGTGCATACCAAGACGGGGTAAGTTCAAACAAGCTCACCAAGCTTGCCGAGCTTACAGTCCAATCCTTTACCCCAGTCTGACCGAGTACGGCTTACGGGCTAGTCCCGTAATCGCAGTCTCCCGAGTTCCACAGAGTCCCACTCATGTCACATTAGATCTGGCCGCAGGATTGCATGTGCCCCTCCCTCATCCCACATCAGATAACGCTGCAAGATTAGCCAATACATTGACACCATGGTCGAGTCGCTGACGCGTAATTGCAAACCCCACGTTTATGTTTATGCTCGTGATGTGATCAAACTATTGCATAATTATACTTGTTTTAACAATTCCCGTGCTTCTCATAAAAGTCTTATTGCGAATGATACTTGCTGAAGTTCGAGTGTTATTTTCAAGGTCAGTGGATTGTTAATACATGCTACCCTCTGTAAACCTAAGGCGTGAACTACCGAGGCATCCCATCTTTTCATCTCAGGCGACGTGCCGCTGTGAACCATGGCATTCCCAATATCCACGGATAGTCTCGGCTTGCCTATTATACTTGCTGTGTTTTGCGCGGTATGTTCGGCGTCATACTCGGTGATATTTGAATTTATCACTTGAAGCTGGTCACTGACACCCAGAGCCATAGGGTGCGCTCTTGCTTCTAGGAGATTTTGTGTACAATCTTTGGTTTCACCCGCTGGCGAAATTTCCCGGGCCCAGGTGGAATGCTGTCTGCCATCTCCCAGCCTCGCTCGAATTTTTACGCGGCAACTTTCCGGGATATTTGCTCTCACTTCATGAGCGCTACGGAGATGTTGTTCGCATTCGCCCGGGCACTCTGTCCTTCTCGAGCTCTCAAGCCAACAGAGACATCTTGATCAACATGCCGGGAGGTGATCAGCTGCAGAAAGACCCAGAATTGTACCACCGATCGCCAAACGGTGCTTATAGCATATTGAGTGTACTGAGCGATGAGGATCATAGCCGGTATCGCCGCCTTCTGTCACCTGGTTTCTCAGAGCGGGCCATACGGGATCAAGAGGCTGTCCTTAAAACCTATGTTGATCTGCTCATCCAAGGCTTGCACCAGCGTGCCAAGGAAGGACCCCAGGATATGGTTGCTTGGTTCAATTGGACGACTTTTGATGTGATTGGCGACTTGACCTTTGACCGGTCATTCGATTGCCTGCGGAACCAAGCCTACCACGAATGGATCCCGTTTGTCTTTGGCGGCGTAAAGTCCATCATGATCCGGAGCGAACTCGCTCGTTACCCTCTGATTACCAAGGTCCTGACGTGGCTCAACCGTGAAAAGATCCTCGCAGCCAGAGAGAAAGGGTTCAAGTTTGCAAAAGAGCGTGTTGATCATCGAATTGCATCGGCCACTGACCGCCTGGATTTTTTGGCCCAAATACTCCGCCAAGGAAGGAAGCAAAGGGAAATGACCCGGGAGGAAATTGAAGCAACGTCTTCCCTGCTGATACTGGGCGGTAGCGACACGACGGCTACACTATTGGCAGGCACGGTGTACTACCTGCTACAGAACCCAGAGATTAAACAGAAGCTGGTAGCCGAAATCAGAGATGCCTTCACGGAGGAAGCGGACATAGGCTTGACGAGTTGCAATAAGCTACCATACCTTCTAGCGACCTTGGAGGAGGCCATGCGGATATATCCCCCGGTCGCTCTAGGCTCCCCACGGGTACTCTCAACCGAAGGCGCAGTCATTGGGGGCTACTATGTGCCGCCAAAGGTAAGGTTACCACTTCCCAAACATCAAAGATTGCACCATGATAACACCGTCCCAGACACACGTTCTCAACAGCCAATACGTGGCTGCCCACTTTTCGAAGAATTTCCACAACCCCGAGTCTTTCGCTCCTGAACGCTGGATTCATGATCCGGCATATGAGAACGACGACAAGGCAGCGAGCGGTGGGTCTTCGCTGTGATTTTCTGTTATACCCATGCCATCCCAAATTTCTAACCAGGCATAGTTCCTTTCTCTCTTGGACCACGGAATTGCATTGGAAAAACGTAGGTCACCCCCCAATCGAGACACCGCTTGTTGGGCTTTATTTAACATATACCTTAGGCTTGCCTATGCCGAGACACGCTTGATAATAGCCCGGCTGTTGTGGAATTTTGACTTGGAGGTAGGCCCAGATATCAACATGTGGCTCGAGCAGAACAAGAATTGGACATTATGGGAGAAGCCGCCTTTGCCAGTACTGGTAAAGCCCGTGCGATGACTGACAAACATGGAGTCACGGTTGAGGAACAGGTACCAAGGGTCAGGCGTTGAGCTTACTCTATTTTTGTTCTTCCTTTCTCCGTTTAAATGGATGTCACACCGCTCCTAAGAAAAGGATACCTTTGGAAGGAGTGCGGCCAGTATCACCGGCTGTGCAGTACTCAACGAGTAGAGCTCTACGTGCGTGATAGACATTCAAGTTAGTAGGGATCTATTAAACCAATACAATCAGGAGTCTTCGTTCCCAAAGCCTCTTTACGCCTTTGGGTTCAGAGCGAATTGTTACATCTAATCATCTTTGATCCTCACTTATGTATACAATTCCTGTAACGACGTATCCTGCTCAACTAATACCAAACCTGTAGACAACACTGCAGTGAAGCTAACGGTCATACTCACAGAGTTGCGGAGTTAGAAGCTCTATATGTAGTCATATGATCCTGCTCGTCGATTTATTGAACTCAGTACTATCAGCTCCTCTTGTTGGTCACGCGAGTACGCCTGGCCGCAAGGACAACGACCACTTGCTTACAATACCTGAGTGTGTCCGAAGTCTCTCTGAAAAGAAAAAAAAAAGCGGGCTTTTATAATGATACCTAGAACCCCAAGTGACACTCTTTATGTTCCATAAACCCCTTTCAGCTCAAGCACCGCGCTTGTGAAAAAGTATTTCGTCAGTGGGAGATCCAGACCTGTTCCTTGCCGCGACCACCGCCAGATATCCCACTGTTTGATTTGCCAAGTATCAGGTCGTCCATATGCATAATACAGGAAAACCCATGGCATACCCGAAGCTGGGCGAGGTGCAATTCGGAAAGGCCAACACGGCCACCTGATCCACAATCCCCCTCACCCCAGGTGCCAACCACATCCTTGGCCTAGGCCTGTCTGTCCATACGGGTACTCATCTATAATTTTCCCACAGGCATCGCTGGCAGTGCTTCTGGCCGGGGTGGCCTCGCGAGCAGTGGTGTTACCACTGGAGCAGGTACCCTGCTGTGTCGTCACCGCACTGCCTTGATCTGGTTGGGCCGTGGGCGGGCTTCCAGAATTGGCACCGGTCTTTGTGACTCCACCGTGCTGTGCGACGCAAGGCGGAGTCGCACCGTGATGCCCTTGTGCATGTTGATGCGCTTGCTCGTAGGCCGGCAGGTAGCACTGGACATCGTGGAGTACAGGATCCAGCAGGCCGAAAAGGGGAGGCGGTGTTCATGCCCATAGGCTGCTGCTGCTGCTGCTGCTGCTATATCGGCTGGCTAGGCGCCTCCGGGGTAGCTGGGAATGCTCCTGAGTCCATCATGCCCGTCTCCGCCACGTTGATGTCGGAGCCGCCACCCCGAGGCGTCTGCGGAGCATTACCGGGACCAGGAACCATCGAGGCCTGGGAGGGAATACCGGCGGGGCTGGCTGTTGGCCAATCCAGCAGGCTGGTCGTCCTGGCCAACGTCCTGGCGGAAAGGAGTCTGAGAATCCCGGGGTTGCTATTCCCTCCGGCCATCTGAGGCTGGCTGCTGCCCTCCCCGGCCGCGGGGCCTTGCCGGTAAGTCTTCTGGCGCTATGCAGAACCTTCGCGGAGAGCTGTGCGAGGAGGCCGTCGCGGTGGGAAAGGCGACTGGTACCCCGAAATCCCCCGTGGAGTCCGTATCTTGTTTGACCACCTTGCGCTTCGCCGCCACCGGCTTCGACCTGTCGGGCCTCTCGTTGTTGCCCTTCAGGGTGCTCTTCTTCCGCCCGGATTTCCACTACGGGGCCGCAGCGGTGCGCTCGATCCACTCGTTTGAGCCGAATGCACTGCCGGCAAGGGGCACGTTTGTCCAAGTGATAATGCTGGCGTTAGCAATGTGTCATGGGGTGGAAATAATAGGGTCAACTGCAAGGTAATACTCACCGAGAGCACGCGTTCGATTGCCTGGAATCGAGCCACCAAGTTGTCGTACCTCACAATGGAGTACTTGTCGGCAAGCAGCAGCTCCCCACGCTGCGCATCTCGGGGTCGCCTCCTAGGCATTGCCGTTGTCTAGTGTAAGCCGTGACTATATGCTGAGGCTTTGGGTGACATACCAGGAGGTGCCACGCGGCCAGCGTGAGCTTGAACCTCTTCTGATCCGCAACTTTGCTTATCGCTTGCTTTTTCCACTCGGAACTGCCGGGCTTCCAAGCCTTGAACGCCGCGTGCAAGCGTTGCGCCAACTGACGCTGCTGAGCCTTGTCTTCGGGGTGGTCATCAGCCAGATCAGGCGTCTTCTTCTGCCTGATGCGCTTCTCGGCCCCCTTGTATCTAGCCAAGTCTTGAAAGTCTTGGACGTAGTCTCCGATGTCCTCGCCATCTTCCGTTAGCCACTCCCGGACTTGTTTGATATCCTCCTTGGTCCAAAGGTATTTCCTAATAGGGCGAGAAAGCTGTGTGCTGGTCCAGATGCCTGTGCCGACCGCCCCATCGGCGGAGAGTTCTCTCAGCTAGAGACACATCTTCAGAGGCATACCGACCACGCAACCCAAGTTGTGTTCTCACGAAGACCACCGGCTTCGGACCAGGGCTTACCATTGATCACCCCAGGAGGCTCCTCATGACCAGAGTTCACCGTCGTGAATTCAGCAGCGGGTAAATTCTGGCAGCACGCCACCCAAATCGGTGAAGGGATACTTACCCGTGGATGCCCCGAAGCTCATCATCTGATTGGGAAAAGCTTCGCTGGCTCCCACTGCAGTAGCATCGGCAGCGGCACCAACACGTCAGACTTGCTATTCATGACTTGTATCTGCTCAGGGCGGGCGAATAGCCTAGGGATTCCCCTCTGCTGAGGTTGCTGAGGTGTCTCGTCCCGTTGGTAGTTGCTATGGTACGCACGGTTGCCGTCTCCAAGCAGCTGCTGGACATTTCCGCCATGGCTCTGAGGCTCGGCCAGGAGCCCACTGTTTTCCATCTGCAAATGGCTTTCAGAGGGTCGAGTCCCAGTATAGCCTGTCATGGGCCTCCATTGTTCGGAGGGGGATCAGACTGATTGCTTTTTGGGCCAAACCAAACTGTGCCCTGTTAGGCCATGGTTCTGAGAGTATCCGTGGTGCTCAGGGTTCCCATAGTACACATATTACGTGGTAGGCTGAATGTTAACATGTTGTGAGTAATCATGGACCTGCACTTGAGGCTTCTGGGGTTAAGTACTCAGATGCTTGAATGTGCATACCCGGCTGCTCAGGCAGCTGTTGTTGCATTGTCTGAGGTTGCTCCGTTAGCTGGCCGCGCACCTGATCCTGCGTGGACTTCACGGCTGGGGCAATAGACAACACCAGGTGCTCTCCTGGTTGTTGGGGGGGGGGGTTGTCGGTTGGTGTCTGTTTCTTCATCACCCTCGCAGCCGGCAGCGATGTCCTTCTTTAGCTGTCTCGCCAGGGCCAGCTGGTCGCACCTAGAGGAGTTAGTCTTGTCATTTGCCCTCTTCTTGGGTGTCTACCCCATTTTGGGTCTGCCGCAATTCGATCGACCCATTGGTTCGAATAGAGTGAACCGGACGAGAAGCTTGTTGACCTGGCGACATATTTCCCTCTGTTTGTGACCCCCTTCTACCTAGCGTATTGTGTGCCGAAGTCTGCACCCATATATAGTAAAAAATGAAGTCACCCTTGGGCAAGATTCCACGTCGTCAAACCGCCCCGTGAACGTGTTGTAGTTTTGCAGTTTAAATTTAGCTGCAAGATCGAGGGGACCTCTCTGGGCATCTCTTGTGGAAACCTGAAGCAGTTCCGGTTCTTAGCCATGGTGCGAGAAGTAATAACTAATCGTCTCAAGGGAACACTTGCCATGAAATCCCACGCCAGCATCTCCATATTGAACTCATTCATTCCCCTGACATACGTAACTCCTATGTTGTCGACCTGACGCTTCTATCCACTGATTGAGGTTTGCCTCACACTCTTGCGGACCTCAACCCCATCCAGGCTCGACGTTGCATTGATCGAGCGCCCTGTGGGCATCTGTTGGCCAGCGAGGTCCTGGGGCATATCGCCAGGCCAATGATCAGTATCCCCCCCTGAGAAGTTGCCTCCGAGCCTTCCTGGAGTGCACATGGTCCTCGAAGGACCTCACGTGGCGGCCGTAGCGCTTCCCCTTCAAGCCCGGGGAGCCCGCGCGTCTACCCGAGCTTCGCCTCCCATAAGAGGAATCCATCACTTCTGAGCCAGAAGCCCGACCCAAAGGCGGGTAAAATCAGTGTTTGCACCGGAGACTGGCTTGTTCCGGCCGCTGGTGTTATTTTTGTATTATCGAGGACAGCCTGGCACTCTGATGTTGGACAGAGAGTGCCGGGGTTGGGCGTCGTGCTGGTTCCGTATGGGGACAATGGACTTTGGGGACAATGGACTTCGGGGGACGGTATGGAATCCATTCGGGCAGGCGGTTGTAATGGCGCCCAATCGAGGTCTCGCAGTGGTGGGACCATCGTGGCGGTGCTCTTGAACAGGAGGAATTGACCACCGGCCATAGTTTTATCATGGCAAATGGCTGCTTGAGAATGCGGATCGTCATGTAGGAATACTGAGGGAGGGACTCAGAGAAGGCTGCTCACCTGAGGCTCGGGGGCAGGAAGCTACTCTTTGTGACTCGGGGGAGACACTGCGAAGTTACGTTGAGGTTGAGTCAGGGGAGGTGGCGCAAGGTAATACCTTCTAAAAGGAAAGGGAGCAGGGGGACGAGCTCGGGTCACGGATTCATGACAGAGGTCTGCCAATTTCTTGACGGTATCTGAGGGTTGGCGTCTGCTCTAGATCAGGCTGAGCAAAACAAGGAATGGCGCCGTTGCTGTTGGTTGTGTCTGAGAATACCTGAAGCCGTCACTAGAGAGCTCGCTGCCAACCTCACCGACATCATCTTATTGGAGGCTGCAGCGCTTCACTTAGATGCCATGATGGAGAAGCATTCTCTAACCTAAGCATGGTTGACCGCGCGCTGGCAATTTACGCCTCAAGATGCAGGCTCACGGTTGAAATTGATATTCTCTGCCTTCCGGAGTGGCAAGTCGGGGCAAGGTGACAGACAGGTCACGCTGGCGACTGACACCCAACACCCCTGGGGCAGCACGCCAAGTCACGCGGTATAGTTTGCCCTGTTATTCTCATCCCTGTTTCCCGCCATATAGTTCACATCTGTCTTGTCTTCTTCATACGGTTTTCGATGGCCCCTGCAGCGTCTCGGAGGGTGTGGGAATGTTGGCGGACCGGGTGTGTCGGTTGGGCTCTGGCGGGCCAGCCTTGCCACCACCTTTCGACGCTTCCCTGAATACCCGCCACAATCGACGAAATGTCGCATGCATGGCCGCCAGCGTTAACTAGACACTGATGGCAGAGGTGTACGGGTGGGCCCACTGGGACCTGACTGCGGCCCTTGGCCGCTGCGGCTGGCACCTGCAACGTGGGCTGGGTGTTGATGTGTGCTCAGGCAAGGATATCTCTGCGAGAGGGCCGCTCGGGCCAAGACAAGCCAGGTACAAGGAGCAGGTGAAACTTGAAGGAGCTGGAGTGTACTTGGGCATCTGTCAGCGGAAGTGTTCAGATTGCATGCCACGCGCCTGTGGCTTCCCGTAGACCCCGGAGGGTCCGAGGTGGATCTTCCTGCTGTGCAACTCTCTGGTCTCAATCGAACCCCCGTTGCTCAGCCGTCACATCATCCCAGCGCGTCAATGGATGTGATGGGTTGATGCGTGCTCGCACAACAGGCTGCCTGGCAGCGGCAACGCACGCTCAAGACGGGTCTGCTACTCGGCTGATGTCTGACCTCCTTTACAGTCTCCTCGTGGCGGCCCCCCCTGCCTCCTTGTCCCTGTGCAAAAGCCATACTGGGAGATCCTTGTTGCCATTAGGGCAGCCATGATTTCGGGTCTTTTCGTCAATTTAGTCTTGACATGCATTAAGATTATAATAGTACTATCTTCCATCACAGTCGTGAGCATCCTCCAGGCATGGTGGGCCTGTGTTCGTCCGACCTGGGTATTGCCAATCATCAGAGGGGTTCCAAACGGGTCATTCTAGAAAACCCGGGTGTTTCGTGCCGACATTGGGTCTCTCAAAGAGGTCCCCTGTGGATCAGCTGCGGGCCGCGCCGAGTAGGCCTGCCTTCGTGGCGAACGAATTTTGTTTGTTAAAAAAGAAAATCATATGTACCAAAAATATAGCTAGCCCCCCGCTTCTGGTCAACACTACGGAGCCGGGATAGGAAGAAAGAAGACGCAAGACGCCTTCACTCGTCCTTGGGCTTCCTGACGGGGTTGCCCTTGTCGTCGACGAGCCCCTTTGCGCGCATGACCTTGAGCGCGTCGTGGAGCGGGTCGAGGTCGGGCTGGGGGGCGCGGTGGGAGCCCCAGTAGGTGTCGGCCCAGGTGAAGTACTGGCCGTAGTTGACGGTGAAGTACATGTGGTGCAGGGTGTGGTGGGCGGGGCTGTTGAGGAACTTTTCGGTCCAGTGGCCCGAGATCATGTCGCCGTCGTGGATGAGGATGGTCCAGATCTGGACGACGACGAAGAGGATCATGTACAGGTAGCGCTGCATTGGGAACATGAAGACGAAGAAACTGGGCGCGTGTTGTCAGCGATGAGGGCACGTGATGGCGGCCGTGGGTGAGGATGGATGGGGGCTGGGCAGCTTACTGGTACGGCAGCGACTGGACGTATCCATCAAGGGGGTGGAAGGCCAGGGCAGCCCATGGGGTGGGAACTAGCATGTCGTCAGCAGCGGCCCAGGCGTACTGTGGGATGGAGGTGGGCATGAGCGAGCGGCTTACCGATCCACTTGTGGTGTGGCTTGTGGATGTACTTGTACACACTGGGGTGGTGCTCGATGCGATGGATCCAGTAGATGCCGAGGTCGTTGAAGGCCATGTAGAGGAGCGTGGAGACGACCAGCCAGGACCAGCCGTAGTCGCTCACGTCGGCGTAGAGCAGGCTGTAGCCGCGGACCTCGAGGAGAAACCACGGCAGGGTGAGGATGTTGATGAAGGGGACGGCGGACAGCGACGACTTGATCTCCTGGCGGACCTGGTTCTCCAGGAAGCGCGGGTGGTGCTCGAGGCGGCGGTCGAAGATGAAGTAGTAGGAGAGGGAGCTGAAGACGAGGTAGAGCAGGGTGGCGCCGACCTGGGTGATGGCCAGGATCGAGATGGTCTGGCGGTAGATGTTGTCGCGGGGCCACAGCGATGTGGGCGCGCTGTCGGCCGCGGACAGGCTGGAATATGCGGGCCCGGACGAGTTGGTGAAGCCGGCACCTGGGTGAGGCAGCGCCCAGGCATAGGCCTTGTCCAGGATGAGGGGATCGAGAAACTCGAGTGCTACGTCCATTGTTCCTGCGGCTGCTTCTGCTGTTGGGAGGCCAGTGTCTGGCAGACAGGACGTGTGGGATTGAGGGCAGGGAGGCCGGCGACTGGGCGGGTTGAGAGGAGGTGTTGAGCTGCACTGCGCTGCGCCGATGAAATTTCAATTGCTATAGCCACCCCTGCCGAGGGGGAGATTGGCCACAATCGATTGGGCACGATAATAAAAAAAAAAGTGGCTTGATATATATCCGTGCCTCGGCGGGTTCTTGGTCTGGCGACGATTGCTTGTCCGGGGGAGATTGGTACCTGGCCCGGATCTGACAAACGATAAGCGAGAAAAAAAAAAAAAAAAAAAAAAAAGAAACAAAAAAATATACGGAGGTAAAGGTTCAATGGGCATCGGTTACAAGATTCGATTGAGTTCAAATGTTTGTTTGTCTGTCTGCTCCGACACTCGGACGGAAGAAGGTGGCGGAATGGGAGAGCGACATGGGGAAATTCTGGTGTACACTAGTGACAGGCTGCACCAGCAAGATTGTCCCTGCATGGAGCTCCTCAGGGGCAGAGGGGGCTAGGCTGGGTTGCCAGGTTGCTGGAATTAAGGCCGAACAGGGCGAAGGCCGACGGGGATCTGATAGAGACGGGCCACGCGCGCCGCAACACGCAGCTCAAGGCTCAAGGTTCAACATACGGAGGACTGCCGTTTCGTGTCATACGAGCGCGGATGCACGCGAGCCGGGCCAGCAAAGTGGGCCGATGAGGAGACGCTCACCAATCGACAATGTCCAACATGCCAAGAGCTTGCCACCAGCGAGTAGTCCCGAATCAAGCCTAGTCTCAGCACGGGTCCCGCTGGCAAAATGCCGGGAGAATGTTGTACATGTATGGGCTGGGGTCACCATGCTGGCGTGCTGCTTTGTCATGGCAGACCTGCGCGGTTTACCACCGTATAACTGGCTTACCATTTTACCGTCGGTGCATTAGTGTACAATCCAGCTGCAGACAACAACGGCCAGTCGTCTTGTCTACGTATTGCGGCTGCAGAGACGGTGTGATATCACCGCTGTCTTGGCCTCATAGTTGTGAATTACACCAAAACAAGCATGAATGCCTTTAATTATGATCCTCTTTACCACTTCGAAATATAAACGAGTTTAATTTGTCCCACACGGCCTGACGTAGCCATATCTCGCGGTGGGTCCTCTGCCAACAGCCCTCGGGTCTTCCTCTTCTTATTTAGTTACTTGGCAGGTTGGCCCTCATGGCCCCCGACACCCCCGACGCTCAAGCTGCCTGCTTCTCGAAGCCAGCACCATAGACAATCGGCAATTCAAGTGGTGGATCTGGCAGGATCTGTCGCTCGGATGAGCAAGACTGAGGTTGGTGAGCCAGGATCACACACGTATTTGTGGTAGCAGGCGTATCCAAAGACCAACCAGATACGATCAGGGCGATACCACCATCCTCCTCACTCCAAGACCCCCCGAGGTGGCCTCCCCGGCTGATCAGGCCGGCAGCTCCAGGCGCTGGCAAGAGTCCCCCGGCAGCTCGGCCAGCATCATGCGGCCGTGCAGCTCAGGCACGGCCGGCTCCTGCACGCGGCGCGGCAGCTCATGGCCACCCCCGTCCACAGGCACCCAGGCGCCCCCCATGCTCGGCCCGAGGAGGCTGACCCACTGCTGGTAGATGTCGTTCTCGGCCGAGTCGACGTGGTAGTACTGCATCGTCAGCGGCCCGGGGGCCGCATTATACAGCCCCGGGCTCGGGGCCTGCGGGGAGTGCCGGCCGGCGTGGCTGCTCAGGGGAGCCCTGCCCGTTCCGGACGGCACAAACTGAGACATTGCCTCGTCCTCTCCGTCCTCGGAGATGCCGCCGTCGCCGTCCGGGCCGCGGGCTCTGATCGGCCAGAGAAGCGCCCTGAAGGCGTTCCGGAGCGTCGTCCTCGTCGAGGGCTGTTCCTCCTGCGGCGCCGTCTGCTGCTGTGCCGTGCGCCGCCTGGCCGGCCCGGGCCTTGCCCTCACTGCTGTCACCCCTGGCGGGGAGCTCTCGTCATCCGTCCCTGCCGCGCCCTGCTGGCGGTCGACGACGTCCAGGCCTATGACCCTCTCCGGGTCGCCGTACTGCCGCAGGTCCGGTATGCTCCTGAAGTCCTTGAGGCTGGGCGGCTCCCACGCCTGGCCCCTCTTGAGGCGCCTCGACCCGTGCGTGTAGCGCGACGCGGCCCTCGTGGTGTCGGCACCACCGAGGGAGCCGCCGGCCAGGAACATGGCGGGCAGCACCGACTGCGAGCTGCGGGGGCTGCTGCTGTTCTTGTCTGCCGTGAGCAGGAGGAGCGACCGCGGGAACCCGCTGATCGGGACCATGGTCATGTTGCCGAGGCACAGGTTGATGTGCGTCGGGAGCACCTTGTCCCTGATCTGGAAGACGAACCTGTCCATCTCGAACCTGTGCTCGCGGATCATCCTCTCGATGACCCGCTGGGACAGGGGCTGCCGGTCCACCCGCTGGAGGTTTGGGGGCCCGGACTGCTCCCACACCACGAAACTCAGCTCCCCGTGCTCCATCATCTGCTGGTGGAGGTGTTTTCCAAGCTTGCGGACCATGGGCGACGGCTGCGGGAGCCTGCACATGATCTTGCCTGATTTTGCGGCTGGTCAGCATGTACTGTACCCCAGCTGTAATCATCTCCAGGCCGAGAGTCTTGTGGCGGTGGCCTGTGGTTCTTACCTTGAACGTAGTGCAACCCGTCCTGCTCGTCCGAAATGCTCGCCAGCTGGAAGTAGAACGTGGAAGCGAGGAGTTGCCGTGATATCCGGCCAACGGAGTGATCCTTCAGCAAACCATCCCGGGCCGTCCTGCGCACCTGTGCCATCTTGTCCTTATCATCCAGTGCAGGTACTTCTCCCTCAAGACTCGGGTTGATGCGGTGGTAGCGGGAGGTTGTCATGCCAGGCTGGAGCTTGGTCGCCACGCTCGCAAAATAGTCCTCCCAGATCCGGTCGCAGTTCAGGGCCGTCTCCATGTTCTTTCTGAGGATATTGAGCAACGTTATACCGTGAGAGACTATCCCCTTCTTGGCGGCACTCATACGCTCACTTGTCTGCCGCTCGAGGCTGATGGACGACCCTGTCCCCACCGACAAGAACACGTCCGGCGCGTCGATTTCTGGCCAGAGGGCCTTCCACTCGGCATCTGCAACCCGGCATGGGTTGTTGTGATGGATCGCGCCGTCAATATATGTTTTCTGCGACATTTCATGGTGAAATGACTTGAAAAACCGAGGGGCCGCTGAAGTTGCACGTGCACTAGAGGTCCTATGTTAGCCATGCCGCTTCGGATCTTGGTGGGTCAGTGGTGGAATTGTGGTTGTTCGGATTGAGAGCCTGGCTTATTCGAGCTGCAAACTGGAGAATCGTCCGATCATGTTCTTGGACCTTCATTGTTGGGACGGTTCGTACAGGTATTGTCCCGCTCTTGGCATGTATAAGCAAGAGTGTTGCCTACGGCTGGGTTGTGCGCTAGTTCACCATGAAATGGGCGGCGAGATGCGCTGAGACTTGAAAATAAATCTGCGACAGCAAGCCTTACCATGGGGTCGGCGGCAGTCTTCAATCATGGTGCGTTTCAATGACTTCCATTCCATAGACCGCGACACTTGCGGCCTGAGCGCTTCACAGAGACCTGCCTCTGTTCGGAGGCGTTCCCTGCGAGCTATTGCCTCCCGTCAAAGTGCGCACGGCATCGTGAGCGACAGACCTCATTCCTCTCCATTAAATAGCGATCTAAATCGCATGGACAGTGAGATAGATTCTGCCCTCTAACCCGTCTGGTGGAACGTGCTGAGCGAGCCGATCTTTTGCACAGGGCTCCATTTCCCGCGCCGAGCGCTCGGAGCGAGCTTAAGCTTGGACGCGTACGGCTACTCGCAAGATGGCCTAGATCCACATTCGTGGTCCCCCCCCCCCCCCCCA